>CM076580.1:665924014-666074014 GCA_034641835.2 Pinus albicaulis | reverse complement strand
ATTTCGGACATGGAGGCTCAAACACAAACAAGAAGACGAAGAATAAGAGGCCTCAAAAGCATGTTGGAGCGAGAAAGCTAGTCAACTCATCAATCTGAAGAGTTGACCTTTGATCAGCTTATTGCCATGGAGATCAATAAGGACAAAGAGCTTTGGTTTTCAAGAGTTAATGAGCCTTTGGATAAGCTTTTTGAGAAGGATAAAAGGGATAACAAGCTACAAAGACACATGGAAAACCACTATCGCACTAGGGACACCATTTCTCAAATAAGGCTAAAACAAGTGAAGAAAGGGTTTAAAGAGGCACAAATGAAGCTCAAAGAGAAGGATAGCTTGGAATTATTGGCCGAAGCTTATTTATATATGTAACCCATCTCTTACAGGTGCCATAAAACCAATTTTAACAAGTTTTGATCAACCTTGGTATTTTATATATTTTTTGCATAACTCTGGAAATTTCTCATTGCAGAAAGGTAACGAAAATTTGTTACTCTTATTTTGGGGACATCAAAATGGTGATTTATTTACATGGATGGATGTATTTTGATGATTATATCACAGATAAAGAACCCCCATGGAATGACAAGCTGTAATTTGGGAGAAAAATCTCAAAAACCACTCATTTTTCATGTTTCTTCCTCCTTTTTGGACCCTTTGTTACGCTTTTGGAGCGACCTTGGGAGAATGAATTTTTGAAGGCCTTCCCGTGGTCCATTTTGAAAAATTAAATATGTTATGGAAACTAGACACACGGGACTAGTTAACCATTCTTTCAGAAGTGGATTTTGACTCCTAAAAGTGCCTCCAAAATTATATTATGCTTCTACAATTTTTTATTACTCTTTTGTTAGAAATGTCACAAATCAGCATTGGATTCCTAAGGACACATGTCAAGCTAAAAAATGGTCACAAATTCGAGGCAATGATGTCCTATGATTTGTCATTAGATTTATTGGGTTGTTTTTTTCCTTCTATCATGATGGAATATGTAATTAATGTAAGGGGAAAACACTCCTAGTTTATAGCTAAAATTTAGGGAATGGTTTCTAACCTCCCTATAAACTAGGAAATGACTCATATTTTGCATTTATGATCCATTTTGGATGGGATTTGGACCTGATGAGGTGTCATAGTCCATGTTTTCTATAAGTATGCTTTATTTAGTCTTTTTTGGGGTGGATAGTCTCATATTGTAGTGGAGCTCTTGTAATCAACTTTTTGGAATGAAATCAGAGGCATATTTGCAGGAATTGTGTTGAGGTACTTGTGGTATGCTTTGAAGCATCTGTTTTTCTCAAGTATGTTTATCATTTCATGCTTAATACCATGTCTTCTTCTTCAAATTTGTTTATCTTGTAAGTTTATGAGCAGAAATCACGTTTATGCATTCTCCGTTTTAGACAAGGTTAATCATACTATGTTTATTTGCTTCTAAAATGAATGAATTCACCTCAATGCTCATTCAAACCCTCCTTCATTTCATCCTATCCTCAATGAATTATTAAAATTCTTTCAAACTACCTATCTTGCCTCACATATTCTCTACAGGTTCACCTTGGAGTTCAGACCTAAAAACCTTATATACAGTCTACTCACTGTTTTTTAAATCCAAAACTCAAAACATTCAAAAAAAATCCTATTTATTGAGCTTACATACCTAGCCTAAGATCATTAGATACTCAGTCATTCCTTAGACTGCAAAAGTGACAACGAGAGAGCCCTCTCTGGTCCTGGTAGGGCTAGCTACCTGACCTAAATATTGATGTGTGGTTACCTTTCTCCAATCCTATTTGCAGCCATGGGAAGTTGGGGAGAGTGATAACATTATTTGCGTTGTTTTCGGGGAGCGATTGCTAAACAACCCCTAGGAATATTTCTTTAATCCTCTGAAACTTATACTTGTAGGTGACAATATCTAGCATTCAAAGCAGATTTAATTCTTAAATATAAGCTAAAGTCAAAAATTCTTATCTTAAGTTGGCTCCTAAAAGACATACCAGGTCAAATCCAGTCCCACATCCCTCACCAATTGTGTATGACCCTGAGAATATTTTTAGAAAGCATAAAACCAAGTCTCGGAAGGTTGGAAGAACTATTCCTCCACTTGTTAAATCAAATTCTCAACCTACGATATTTGTTCCAAAAGATTTGTTCTATAGTTCAGAATTTGAAAATTCTTTGTTTAGAACTAAGTATGAAACTTTTCTTTCAGAAACCACCCTTGATCCTTTCGATTTTGAGTCCTTTGCACCATTTTTTGAGTCTTTTGATTCCGAAGTTGATAGTCAAGTCTCGTCTAATTTTCACAAACTCAAAGGCTTGGTGGACAAATTTAAAGAAATTTCAGAGAAGGCTTATTTCCAATATCAATAGCAAGATTTTGCTTCACCTGTCATTGCACCTTATCATACAGCTACATCATCAACGCATCCTTTCATTCCGTCATTACCTCTCCAAGTTTTCATTCCATTAGTGCCTCCACCACCTCCTCCATTATTCATGGCCAGATTTTCTCCGTTGATCCTACTGCTTCAGCTCACTCCACTACCTTAGAATTATGGTCAAAGGCTTCCTCTTTTCAATGGAACATCAGAAGTCACAACTTATTAGCATGTTTCCAAAGTGATTGATTTCATAGATCTTGAAGAGATTGACAATGATGATGCCAAGATGTGCATCATTGCACAGAGTTTCTCTGGAGAGGTAAAGAAATGGTTTTTCTCTCTCGCAACTGGTTAAGTAGGTACTTCACAACAACTGATTGATTTGTTTATGGTGAAATGGAAAGAGAAGAAAAATCCATTACATATTTTAGCTAATTATATAAAATATTTTAGCTGATTATATAAAATATTTTAGCTGATTACATATTTTAGCTAGATTCAATAAAATATATGATTCAATTCCTGACAATATCAAGCCTCTCCAGGCCTTGCTTTACTTCATTATCCTGAAGGTTTCAATCGAGACATGGCCTATCAGTCGAGGGAAATAAACCCATTAAATATTTAAGAAATGCAAAGAAATGCGGTGATTGTGGAAGCTAATCTAATCATCAAGAAGTCTAAAATCAAGACGGAAAAAGGAGTCACTATCAAAGAAGAAACATCCACTTCATCAGAAGGAAAATTAGATACCTTGATCAAGACCATGGAGAATATGATGGATAAAATTTCCATCGTTGATCGACAAGTTGAACCCTCCATTAGAAATCCCAATTTCAGGGGTCAAAATCAGCAGCCTCAACACAGGATCAAGTAAAGGGAATAAAGGGGTCAGGATCCACAAAGTCGGCATCAAATTCACACTCCATTTCAGTAGAATTATGCTGAAGGCTTTGATGAAGATGATGAAGAAGAAATTTCTAGCGATAACCATTTATTTGAGGAAAATCAACAGCCTATTTTCCTCATTGAAGAAGATAAATTTTCTGCATAAATTTGTGCATCAGATGATCAACAATTTATCCTGTCAAATGATGACATGTTATCAGTGCGCACAGAAGATTATCAAAGGGGATATCAGAATGATATTTATCAAGTGTAGAGACAATATGGTTTGAGGAATAGGAATGTTCCTATAACCTCCAAAAAACAAACAAACAAAAAAACAAAACAAAAACAAAAACAAAATGCTCAAGTAGATGCTCATCACAAAGAAGTTGTTGCCCCAAATCAAATTAAAGACAAGAGACTTGTTGTTCCTAATCATGCTAAAGGAAATGAATCTTCCTCTAGCAGTCAAAGAAAAGATAAAGAAGTCAAATAAGGAGGAAAAAAGAAAGAGTCTTCAACAAAGATCAGTTGGAGAAGAAAGATGCACCATTGAAAGAGATAGAAAAACATTCTTCTCTTTTTTTTCTTGAAAATGAAATTTCCAAATTGAAAGTATCCATTCCTCTAACTGAAATAGTTCAGAATGATGAGTACAAATTTCAATTTTCTAAGTTGCTTAGAGTTGATCAAATGTCTAACATGGTTAATATGATTGATGATCACCCTGAGCTTCTTTTTGGTCCTGTTGTTGATGGTGATATAGAAGATAGTGAAGTCCCTCTGTTTTATCTAAGCCTCAAAATGCATGACTTTACCTTCATAACACCATGATTGATTCTAGAGCCTCTCACAACCTCATGCCCAAGGCCATTATGGACATATTAGGATTGTACATCACAAGACCTTATCATGATCTTTATTCATTTTATTCAGGAAGGGTGAAAAGTCTTGGCCTCATCATGGACCTAGTGGTGTTATTAGAGAAAATCCCAACCAATAATGTCCTCATGGATGTTTTTGTGGCTGATATCCCACCCAAATATGGAATGTTGCTTTCTCGGTCGTGGGGAGCGAAGCTTAGATGTACCTTGCAACTTGATTTTTCATTTGATACCATTTCCATATTTGGGAAACTTAGGAAAATATACCAGGAAAGTAAGATGAAGTACATGATTAGTAGCCGAGAAAAGCCAAATAACCATCCTATACATGTTGTTCATATAGATTTATAGTCCTTTATCTTGTTCAACGATGAATGTTCAGCGTCTTCCAAAGTTTTGATTTAAGGAAAAGCAGAAAAATCTAAATTTTCAAATTATGTTTTAGAATTGGCAAATGTAGAAATTTGTAAAAAAGTGCCAAATGATTTGGAAAAAAGTGCATCACCTCAAAAAAGTGATGAAACAGTAAAATAAATAGAATTTTTTGGTACAACATAAGTCTCTCAAATAGCAATCCAAGTTCAACCATCTGATTTGCAGTTTCCGGATGACAAAAGTAGTCTGTGGATTTCGATGGAGATTTGGGCAAAGAAGGGGCTGGTATTGGAGTGTGGATTCGTAGCCCTATAAATTATCCATTAAACTTTCCTTCCAATGTTTGAATGTCCTCCTACAAGCTAGCTTTCAAATGTTCAAACAATGAAGTTGAGTCTGAGGCTTTGATAGTCGGTTTGAAAATTTTCAAGAAGCTAGGTGCCAAGAAGATTTCTGTATATGGTGACTCTGAGTTAGTAATGAAGAAATTCAAAGGGGAATACCAGGCCAAGCATCCAAGGATGTGAGCTTATCAAAATGTAGTGCTAGACATCCTCAAGACATTCTTTTAGTACACTTTATCATTGATACCAAGGGGCAGCAATGTTATTGTTGATTCTCTTGCTACTTTAGCCAACATGTTTAAAAATCCATTGTATCCTAATAAGAAGTATGAGATAAATTTCAAACACCACCCTTCTGTTCTGGACAATGTTCAGTATTTGCAAGTCTTTCAAGATGTTAAACAGATCATCAACTTCTTGCAGAAAAGGAATTTATGAATTGTCAAATGGATAACCAGTGTTATGAAGATGACCAAGAAATCCATGCAGCAGAGATGCAAGTGCTTCAACTGAAAGATAACTCAATTCCAAGAGGTTTGGTACCTTTGGAAGATATTTTTGATCAATATGATGTTGCACGCAAACCGACCATGTTACCGACAAAAGTGGGAGTGGAATATCTCAATCTTTGCACTCCAAAAAAACCAAAGATGGTAAAAATTTCAAAATCTTTGAGTGTAGAAATGAAAGGTGAATATGCAGCACTTATGTCTCATTTTTCTAATGTATTTGCTTGGGAATATTTTGATTTGAATTTCTCTGATAAGAGCATAATTCATCATACCATTCCCTTGAAGCCGGATCAGAAACCTTTCCGCCGGAAGCTAAGAAGAATGAATCCCAAGTTGTTGCCCTCTATTCAGAAGGAGGTAAATAGATTATTTACAACTAGTATCATAATGCCTCTTTGCTTTTCAAATTGGATGTCTAATCTAGTGCCAGTGAGGAAGAATATAGGAGAGATTCGCTTGTGCATTGATTTCAGAAATCTGAACAAAGTCCCATTGAAGGACAATTACCCACTACGAAGATGGACCATATTCTCCAAAGGGTAGTTGGGTCTTCTAGACTTTCATTGATGGATGGATACTCTGAGTATAATCAAATTATTTTTAATCTAGATTATCAATAAAAGAAAACCTTCACAACACCTTGGGGTACCTTCATGTATGCTAAGATTCCTTTTGGATTGAAGAATGCAAGGGCTACTTTTTAGCAAGCAATGGACATTGCTTTCACCAATGAAAACGATGTATTTTTGGTCAATTATCTTGATGATATCACTGTTTTTTCCAAGACAGATGAGCAGCACCTACAACACTTGAAAACAGTTTTTAGAGATGTAGAAAGTTTGGCATATCGTTGAACCCAAAGAAGAGTCTTTTCGCTATGGAGGAAGGTAAATTGTTGGGCCATATCATTTCAAAAGATGGAATTAGGATATATTCTTCAAGGATTGAAGAAATTCAGACCTTGGACTATCCTATGAGAAAAAAGGAAATTCAGTCATTCGATGGAAAAATCAAATTTTTGAGAAGGTTTGTTCCCAATCTTGCTGAACACTTAAGGAAAATTACTGACATGTTGAAGAAAGATAGTGAATTAAAATGGTCTGAAGAGGCGAATAAATCATTCAATCAAGTTAAGTTGGCTTTATCTCATGTTCATATCCTTATTAGTCCAGATTATACACTTGATTTTGTCACTTTTACATTTGCCTCAAACCATACTTTGGTTGTTGTCCTTATGCAAAAGAAAAATCGGAATATGGAGAAGCCCATCGCCTTCTTCAGTAGAACCATAAGAGACGCAACCTTGAAGTACAACATCATTGAGAAATAGGCATTGGTGTTATTCAAAGCATTGAAATACTTCTGTGTCTACATTCTCCATTCTCATTACATTGCATATATTCAAAACATTGTTGTCAAATATGTGCTTACACAGAATGATCCTAAAGGGCGGCGAGGTAAATGGATCGCAACTATGTTAGAATATGAATTGGATATCAAGCCAACAAAGCTGATCAAAGGACAAGGCTTGGCAAAGCTTATGGCGGATTCAAATCTCCATGCCTTGGACATCAATTTTATTCCTGCATTATCTGAAGAACAAGAGGTTGAAACATTGCCTGAGGTATCTGAAATTTTCTCTTTATCACTTGGGTATGCTGATATAGTACATGTTTTGCAACGCTTGAATCCTCCTCTCGGATTTCCAAATAGTAAGGCTAGATCTTTGAAGTTAAGAGCTCTTAAGTACTGCATTATTAATGGTATCTTGTATTGGAAAGATCCAGGTGGAGTGTTGCTGAATGATTTGGTTGAAGGAGAAGTTGAAAAAGTGATGACAGGTTTTCATAAAGGTGACTATGAAAGTCATATTTATTGGAAGACTACAGCTAATAAGATCTTGAAGGTGGGCTTCTATTGGCCAAGTTTATTTTTGATGTATATAAAACAATAATGAGTTGTCATGAATGTCAAATATTTCAGGGAAAGAGGAAGCTCTTGCATTTGCCCTTAAAACCAATTGAAGTGCAGGCATCATTCCAACAGTGGGGATTTGTCTTCATTGGTGAGATCCATCCTACATCATCATCTTAGCATAAATGGATACTCAATGCCACATATTATTTCGCCAAATGGATTGAATCCATCCCCACAAGGCAAGCTACTGACAATTTTATCATTCAGTTTCTTGAGAAAAATATTTTGTCTTGTTTTGGCTGTCCACACAAAATCATTACTGAAAATGAAGCTGCCTTTAATTCCAAGAAAATGATTGAATTTTGTGACAAGTATCAGATTAGGCTTGGTCATTCAAAAAAATACTATCCTTAGGGAAATGAGCTTGCTGAATCATCAAATAAATCTCCAGTGAGAATAATCAAGAAGATGTTCCAAGAAAACAAGAGGAATAGGCACAAATAACTCATCAATGCTCTATGGGTGGATAGAGTTAGCACGAAGATATCAATCAGCATGTTACCTTTCCAGTTCTTGTATGGTGTTGATATAGTGTTCCCTACTTCTCTAGTTGTACCGGTAATGGAAATTATGCAAGAGATCGACAGTGAGCCTAATGACATTCAACGAAGAATCAACCAAATGATCCATCCATAGTAGTCAAGACACGAAGTCTTCAGTCTTACTTCAAACCTTCATGATAAAATAAAAAAATATTTATGATAGGAAGACTAAAGATGATGATTTCAAGCTTGGAGATGTTGTTCTTCGTTGGGATGCCTGGATTGAAGACAAGAGTAAGCATGGAAAGTTTGACAATATATGGAAAGGACCTTACAAGATTACTGCATTCAGAGGTAATAAATAATTTCTACTAGAGGATCTTGAAAGGAAAGAAGTGTTGGGAGGACCAATCAATGGTAGGTTCCTCAAACACTATCTAACTTGATCATTGAAGAAGAAATCCACTGACATTGTACATATCATTTTAAATTTTATGTTCAAACAATAAGGAAGTTGTTGCAGAATTTTGAAGCCTAGGGGGAAGGCCATGAGACTTCTACATTCAACTCATTTTTTTAGCTCAGTCCGTTGTTAAGTCAAAGTCAAGTCAGTTTTCTAGTCAAAGTCATTTCCAGACTCAGTTCATCATTTCCAGTTTGTCAAAAATTTTCAAAGTCCAATTTGACTCCATTGCCCAACGGTAAGGCTTCCTGGTCTATGGTGTTCTTGACACATCCTCAAGGAGCCAATATTAGCTCAATTATATCAGTTATCAAAAGTAAATCTTTTATTTTTTTTCCATAAAGCCATAGGTCAAATTTTATTACTTTTTCGAACAAGTTCTCAAGACATAATTTTGGTCACTAAAGAGGTCTAGGTCAAATATTTTTCTCCTTCATTTCATTCATTGCCACCATCATTGTCAAGGTCATCTCCATCATAATCAGTTTCAAGGTCGCCATATCCATCATCATCATTCAAAGGGTCTAGGGTTATGTCACTCCACCTCATATAGGTCATTTTCTAGGTTCATCTCTGCCTTTGAAAAATATTCAAATTTTCACTTAAAACAAGGCAGCAAACCTCCATTCCACTCATAAAACCCTAAGGAAGGAGCTAGCATGTTTAGGAGATGAAATAAAGACCTTTTGTCTTGTTTCATATGGTTCAAGTTTCAAAAAGTTCAAAATAACTCATTCTTGTCTCACTGTCTCATGAAAATAAGAAATCTTGTCTCACTATTTCATTAAAAGACCAAAAAAGTCATTTTAATTGTCAAAGAGCTCAAAGGAGGTCAATTTTGACCTATTGTCCCAGTCAATAACAAAGGGATCATTTCCATTTTTCAAAGATTGCTTATCTTACTTTGAAAGAGTCATATCCAAAATGAGAAAAGTTCAAGGGTTTAAAAAAGCAGTCTTACTATCTCATTTAAAAGGAGAAGTTTTGTCTCATAAAGGAAGGTCAACTGTGTCTTATTGTCTCATTCAAATGTTCATAAAATAATTTCAAATGTCAAAGAATAAAAGAAATTCACTATGTCCTCTCATCTCACTTAAAGGAGCAAAAATCCATTTCCAAGTGCAAAAAAAGTTCAAAAGTAATTTTAAGTGTCAAAGGGTAAAGGAGCATCTCAAAGCTATAAAAGGCAAAGGTAAACCTCATTTCACTCATTGTTACCCTTTTGATGAGTGTGAGAGCATCTCTCCATATCACTTACCCTCCATGGTGTCTAAACTCCAAAGCAAAAGGTTCAAATTCCACTAAATTTCACTTGCAATCCTTCAAAAATCATCCTTGTTACGCTTTTGGGCTTCATATTACACTTCTGGGTTGAGGTGTTACGCTTCTGACAATGATGCGCAACACGTTGTTACCCTTTGGAGCGCTACGCAGGTGTTGCGCAACAATCATTGTTACGCTTCTAAAAGTCATTGTTACATTTCTGCCAAGCGTTGTTACACTCATGTAGCACGTTTTTACACTTCTATAAAGAAGCAATTTCCAGCAAAGCTCGTGCTCCATTCTATTGTATAGCCTCCATACAAGGTAAGTTTCAATCCTAATGCTGGTGTTTGGTCAAAATTTGAAGATTTGAATCTTTTTATTCTATTTTCTTGTCTCCATATTGTCGTTGTCATACATATAAAAAAAAAATGTCAAACCCTAACCTACCCATTGACCTAAACTGTAACCCAATCATATAAACCATAACCCATACATCCCCTATGCTTCATCAACACACTCCTATTATCTACACTACAATCCCTAACATCTCTAATACAATCAAACCCTAATTCTAGCTATTTTCCATAATGAAAACCTTGGGATTAACAATGTTTGCTAGACTTTGCTACCCTACACCCATCCATTTGCCCTCATTACACTTGCACCGTGGAGATAAGATTCCATGCTCTTCATTGAATTTTTATCAGAATTTTTTATTAGCTCCATGGCCTTAAAAACACTAAAAACACTTTTACACTAGTTATTATCATAGTCTAAATTGAGAATTTCCTCTGTTTTGAGTTTTTTACCACCCTACACTTACCCATTTCTCTTCATTCCATTTTGACTATGGAGTTAAGACACCACCCTATACACTTATTTTTTATCAAATTTTTTACTTAACTCCATGACCCTCATTTAATTCTATCAACTTACCCTACCACTGCACAAGCTATTCTCACAGTAAAAATTGAGAATTTCCTATGTTTTAGGCATTTTGACACCTTCCTCACACTCATTTTCCCTCATACCACCTACAACTTGAAGCTAACACACAACATAACCTACTCAAATTTTCTAGAATTTTTCTCAGCTTCAAGACCCTTCATTTCATCCACCAAACTCACACTTTCCTACACTCTGTTTTTCCATATTTCCATTCATTCAACCATTTCATTAACACCCTAGGGTTTTCATCATTCCAATGAAAAACAGAATGGAAAGTGACAAGAAGATATTCCAATGAGGGTGCTACCTCAGGCTAGAGGCCTTCAACATGCATGAAATTAATGCTCCAACATTGGCAAAAAGGTGCTTTGAGAGACCTTAGTGTTTAAGATTTTGTGAAAGGCTCATGGAAGAGGGGTATCATCTTCAGTTATCTAGCCTATTTGCAACAAACTACAGTATGGGAAAGGTCACTCTTGCAGGTATGCAGATAAGCCTATCATCTGACCTAATTTCTTCAGATACATGTATCCCTTCTCATGGAGAGAAGTGGTTCAAGGGCATGGACTTAGATATTGAAAACTACAAGAAATTTCTCAAGCCTCATGCTAGAGAGGAGCCAGAATATATTTTTCTTTTCAGACACCTCAAAAACAAGTATGCTCCTCTAATTATTTTCATAATGAAGTACTTCACATGTAAAATAATATTCTCTAGGTTGTTTAGGTATCACACCAGGATTTTGATGCATTTTACCGCTATCAAAATGCTTGATTGGCCACATTATTTGTATAGGAGCTTGATTAAGATGGTTGAGAAGGTTCATAGTAGAAGAGAATATCATCACACTATTCCTTTTCATCGTGGCCTAATCATGTGCATTGTGTTGCATCACTCGTCCTCCATAAACATGACTTGGGAAAACTTCATGGAGAGATTGTCAGCAGCGCTTACCCTTAGCCTTTCTATCTTGCCTATTACATCATCAGCACAACCAATGGAGGTTGGCTCTTCTAGCATGCCTACTCAACCTTCAGATGTTCCTAAGGTTGTGGAATTTTCTCATACATATGAGAGGGGGAAGAGACAAGTATTTGTGCCTAAGTCTACTAGGAGTGTTCTTACACTTGACACCATTGTTGAAAAATGTGAGATATAGGAGCAACCTCTTTTCCATCAGCATAGTGAGTTAGTTCCATTGGAGACTGAAATATCAGAGTAGGTGGAGGTCAGATTGGTTGACGATATCATCAAAGAGAAAGATAAAGAAATAGCATAATTGAAAGAGGCCTTCTCCATTGCCTAATCCCATTACTTTCCTTCAGTAAGAAAATTTTCAATTGCAAGTGAATAAGCTCCTACAAAGTAAGTACAAATCAAACATGGAGGCAAACAAAGGTAAATGCAAGAATATTTTTGTTTTTGACCAAATGTAGGACATGGAGGCTGAAACACAAATAAGAATACCAAGAACAAGAG
Source organism: Pinus albicaulis (assembly GCA_034641835.2). Taxonomy (NCBI): domain Eukaryota; kingdom Viridiplantae; phylum Streptophyta; class Pinopsida; order Pinales; family Pinaceae; genus Pinus; species Pinus albicaulis. Next base: position 666,062,012 of record CM076580.1, on the reverse strand, counting down.
GCCTCAAAAGGGCGTTGGAGCAAGAAAGACAGTCAACTCATCAATCTGAAGAGTTGAACATTGATGAGCTTATTGCCATGGAGATCAATTAAAATAGAGAGATTTGGTTGTAAAGATTTAATGAGAATTTGGAGAAGCTTTTGAAGAATTATAAAATGGATAACAAGCTGTAAAGACACATGGAAAACCACTATCGCACCAGGGGCACCATTTCTCAAATAAGGTTGAAACAAGTGAAGAAAAGGCTTAAAGAGGCACAAATGAAGCTCAAAGAGAAGGATAGCTTGGACTTATTGGTTGAAGCTTCTTTAGCTATGTATCCCATCTCTCATAGGTGCCATAAAACCAATTTTGAGAAGTTTTGAACAATTTTGGTATTTTATATGATTTTTTGCATAATTTTGGAAATTTCTCATTGGAGAATGGTAACAAACTTTTGTTAATCTTATTTTGGGGGCATCCAAATGGTGATTTATTTACATGGATGGATGTATTTTGATGATTATATCACAGATAAAGAACCCCCGTGGCATGAAAAGCTGTAAGTTGGGAGAAAAATCTCAAAAACCACTCATTTTTCATGTTTCTGCCTCCTTTTTGGACTCTCTAATACGCTTTTGGAGCGACCTTGGGAGAATGGATTTTTGAAGGCCTTCCCGCGGTCCATTTTGAAAAATTAAATATGTTCTGGAAACTATACACATAGGGCTAGTTGAACATCCATTCATAAGTGGATTTGGACTCCTATAAGTGCCACAAAAGTGCCAGCAAAGTTCTGTTACGCTTCTACAAATTTTTATTACTCTTCTGTCAAAAATGTCACAAATCAACATTGGATTCCTCAGGACACTTGTCAAAATCAGAAATGGTCACAAATTTGAGGCAATTTTGTCCTATGAGTTTTCATTGGAGTTATTGGGTTGGTTTTTGCCTCCCATCATGATGGAATATATAATTAATGTAAGGGACAAACACTCCTAGTTTATAGCTAAAATTTAGCGAATGGTTTCTAACCTCCCTATAAACTAGGAAATGACTCATATTTTTAATTTATGATCCATTTTGGATGGGACATCGACCTCATGAGGTTTCATAGTCCATATTTTCTATAAGTAGACTCTCTTTAGTCTTTTGTTGGGTTGGATGGTCTCATATTGCAGTGGAGCTCTTGTAATCAACTTTTTGGAATGAAATCAAAGACAAATTTGCAGGAATTGTGTTGAGATACTTGTGGTATGCTTTGGAGCATATGTTTTTCTCATGTATGTTTATCATTTCATGCTTAATACCATGTCTTCTTCTTCAAATATGTTTATCTTGTAAGTTTATGAGCAAAAATAATGTTTATGCATTCTCTGTTTTAAACAAGATTAATCATACTATGTTTATTTTCTTCTAAACTGAATGAATTCACCTCAATAATCATTCAAAATCTCCTCCATTTCATCCTATCCTCAATGAATTATTAAAATGCTTTCAAACTACCTATCTTGCCTCACATATTCTTTGCACGTTCACCTTGGAGTTCAGACCTAAAAACCTTATATACAGTCTACTCACCGTTTTTTTTTATCCAAGACTCAAAACATTCAAAAAAATCCTATTTATTGAGCTTACGTACTGTTGAGATTGAACAAGATGATGAGCTTAGTGAAAAGAGTCGCCTTCACTAAGTGGGCCCGCGGGCTATTTTTGGTGCAAGTCTATTTTTAGACTATGTCTATTTTTAGACATGATAATCATATTTCAGAAGTTGCAAGATGCTATTTGTGGATGGTTGGTCAAGTTGGAAAAATAGATGAAATTTTATTTTTAGAATATTGGGCGAAGTCTATTTATAGATCGCTGATATAAAAATAGATGCATGTCAATTATTATTAGCTCTTAATAATAATCAGACACTAAACAACGACTTATTCTCTTGGAGCACTTCAGTACAGTGCACAGATGTGGCACATCAGTGGACTGAGGGAATTACGCAATTCCCAAGGGTTTACTGGAGCTAATGCATGGAGGACTCAGTTAGAACTCAAGTGGCAGAGTTATGACACAGTTGGAAGAAGTAGTTATGGAGTTGTATTTAGTTTAACTCAGTTAGACTCAGTTGAGCTAGTTGTATCTAGTCTAACTGAATGATACACTAGTGAGAGTGGAGTGAATTAATTAGTTAATTAATTCACAAATAATAACTCATTAATCAACTGAAAAATACAACATTTAACTACAGTGCATGGCAGTTTCAGTGGATAACCAGTGGAGAGGTAGGTGAAAGGGCAAGATAGACTATTTGTTGTGACTATAGTGATGCATTGATTGCATCACACACACATTGGAGTTGCCAATGAGGATTGCACAGTCAATCCAAGAGTAATTCGAATTCATTCAGAACTATTCTTCAGCAGGGATTGCGCAGTGGAGGTAGGCTAGCAGGTGGCAAAGATAAGTGCATGGATTTGCAAGATCGGGCCTGATTAGTGCATGACAATTGTACTGTACTGAGAGCTTGATAATATTTGTATGAGGATTGTCATATGATTCCATGGTACATAATATATAGTTGGGTTTTTCAGCTTCAGGCTTTCCCGGTTAAAAACTGTGTTATGTGCGATTGATTATTTTTGTTTATGCTTCAAATGTGTGTGCAATTAATTGTTTCCGCAAAAGATTAACAAGTGGAATTGATTCAATATTTTGCATAAAGTTAAATAGTGTGAGATCAGGTGAATCAAGGACATATGCATGCTTAGTGCATATAATTTCTACATGGTATCGGAGAATTGTTGATTGAAGATTGAAATTATGAAGTGAGTTTGTGCTAGTGGACAATTCGAATTTGCTACAGAAGATTCTTGGTGCAGAAGTTGAGTATACATTGAAATGTCTTTCAATGGGTTTCAATTGAAGTATGCCCTTGATGGGAGCTCGAATTACATAGCCTGGAAGGACAGGATGGAGGATAATGGACTGAAGGAGTTCATTAATAGCGATGATCCTAAGCCTAGATCTAGCGATGTTGCATTCCTTGGCGCATGGCAAAAGAAGACAGCAAACACGAGGAGAATTCTGTTGGAAGGTGTGAAGGACCATATTGTGTACATCCTTCATGGGAAAGCCACTCCATTATTAATGTGGAAGGCTTTGAAAAAAAATTTCCAAATCAGAAGTGACCAGAGGAAGTTGGCGCTTAAAGACAAGCTCAGAAAAATAAAAATGGAGAAGGGCGACAATATTCCAAAATACCTCACGAAGTTTGTCCACTGCAAGGATGAAATGGAAAGTGTGGGGGTTATTGTTGATGAAGAAGACTTGGTGAGCTTGGCTCTCCTTGGGCTTCCGAAGAGTTGGCATAGCTACGAAGACTCTGTCAATGGACGGGAGAAACTGTCGAGATGGGAGTGACTTTGGTCGGATCTTGTGCACGAGGAGATAAGGCGGGGTACTAGGGATGGATCTTCATCGAAGAATGAAGATGAAGAGAATTGTGTTTTGGCTGCCAAAGCAAGGAAAGGGAAGGGGAAGAAACATCCTTCAAAATCCAATGCTAAAGGAAAGAAGGAGGATTTTTCCAAAGTGAAGTGTTTTCATTGTCACGAGCATGGACATTTCACCACTAACTTTCCACAGAAGAAGAAGAACATGAAGGTTGTTGGATCTGTAGCTGGAGAGGCCTTAGCCTCACAATTTGAGCTTGAGTTCTCCTTGATCGCTTACTTGGTTTCAAGCCATATGGGATCGATGTGGTATCTTGATAATGGTGCGTCTTTCCATATGTCGGGAGACAAAGAGTTGTTTAGTGACTTGGAGGAGAAGGACCTCCAAATGCATATAAAGATGGGAGACAATGGTCGGTACAGTGCTACTGGCATTGAGACCATTACCTTTGAGAGGGATTCTGGTAATCCATTCTTGTTGAAGAATGTCATGCATGTTCCAGGTCTGAAGAAGAACTTGGTCTCAGTCACAATGCTGGAAGACAAAGGTTATGATGTTTTTTTCAGTGAGGGAAAAGCCTTCCTTCGACATAAAACAACGGGTCAAACCAAGAAGATAGGGGTTCTAATTAAGAATCTCTACAAGCTGGAGGTATATGGCTATGCTGCAATGGTGGGAAAAGCAGAAGAAGTGGTGAGCCGGGATGAGGGCGAATTATGGCACAGGAGATTGGGCCATCTTCACCATGGCGCTTTGAAGATTTTGCAGCAAATTTCTACTGGACTTCCCAAGGGTACTCTTGCGTAGTCAAATCAGTGCAAGGTATGTACTATGGGTAAGTTTGTGAAGACCACCTTTCATGAGAAGGAGAACCGTGCTTCGGTGATCCTGGAGAGAATTCACACAGGCGTGTGTGGACCTTTCTCGGTTGTTTCAACAATAAAACACAGGTATTATGTTATATTTTTTTATGACTATTCTCGTAGATGTTGGATCTTCTTCATGCAGAAGAAGAGTGAAACGTTCTCAAAGTTCTGTGAGTTCAAGGTATTGGTGGAGAAGGAGTCTAGGAAGCAAATGAACGCTCTACGGAGCGATAATGGTGGTGAATACATCTTGGGCGAATTCAAATAATTCTGTAGCAAAGAAGGAATTCAAAGAGAACTCATAGCGCCTCATAACCCACAGCAGAATGGGGTCGCGAAGAGAAATAACAGAACGATCGTGGGTGCTGCACAAGCGATGCTGCATGACCAAGGCCTACCGATGTACTTGTGGGCGAAAGCATGCAACACTACGGTTTATGTGCAAAACCATTGTCCTCGTAGAGTACTTAGAATGAGTACACCTGAAGAAGCTTTTTATGGTAAGAAGCCTGATATTTCTCATTTGAATATTTTTGGCCTACCTGTTTACATTCATGTGACAAAGGACGCCAGGAAGAAGCTGGAGCCGATTGCAGAAGTTGGGATATTTGTGGGGTACACAGAAACACCCCATAATTATCATTTTTATTTGCCAGACAGTCTGATGACTGTTGTGCGATGGGATATAAAATTCAATGAGGTGAAAGCCATGAAGTTGTCACTTGAGAGGGAGCTACACTTGCATGCAGAGGAGGAACTTATTGTTCCCAAATATGAGCCTCTAGATGTGGATCAACCACAGGAGGAGATTCATGGAGTGGAGGAGTCCACTCATGCAGAAACAAACATCAGGCAAGGCAGAAAGTGTACCACAGAAGATGAGAGACTGAAGCTTGATGCGGCATAGAATGTAGGAGTCCCTACATCACAGCGTAGACAGAGATAGTCACCTTACTGATTTACTGGATACATGGCTCTTATGAGCAAGTGTATCATGACAGAGCCATCTTCTTTCGAAGAAGCAGTGCAGGATCCCACATGGGTAGATTCCATGGTGGAGGAGTATGACTCCATTGTCAAAAACAATACTTGGGAGATTGTTCCAAGGCCGGTGGGAAAATCAGTTGTAGGATCAAGATGGATCTACAAGGTAAAGCAAGCTGCTGATGGGAGCGTTGAGAAGTATAAGGAAAGATTTGTTGCCTGGGGCTTCTCACAGATCGAGGGGATTGACTATGAAGAAACCTTTGCACATGTCGCATGGTATTCTTCCATACGGACCATCCTTGCTCTCTCAGCGTAGATGGGTTGGCACATTCACCAGATGGATGTGAAGACTACGTTCCTTAATGGGATCATTGAGGAAGAGGTGTACATTGAGCAGCCTGAAGGATTTGAGATCTTTAGTAGTGAGTCACATGTGTGCAGGCTCAAAAGAGCACTGTATGGGCTGAAACAAGCACCACGTGCTTGGTACACTCGGATCGACAGCTATTTCACAGGACTTGGCTTCACCAAGAGTGAGGCAAATGCAAACCTGTACCAGATTGTGGTTGAGGGTAAGATTTTAATCATTGTACTTTATGTTGATGATTTAATACTAGTAGGTGATGATCAGTTGATACACTCATGCAAGGCAGATCTTGCAAAGGAGTTTGAGATGAAGGACTTGGGCCTCCTTCATTATTTCCTTGGATTGGAAATATGGCAGCGGGAAGGTGAACTGTTTGTGTCTCAAGGCAAGTATGCCCGGGAGATACTAGAGAAGTTTCACATGCAAGGCTGCAAGCCTATCGACACTCCTCTTCCAAGAAATTGGAAGAAAGAGGATGCTACATTGGCAGAGGTAGTGGATGCCACTGTTTATCGACAGTTGATGGGTTCGCTCATGTATTTAGTCAATACAAGACCGTACATATGCTATGCAGTGAACCAGCTTTCACAAGCGATGGTTAAGCCTACCAAGCTCTTTTGGAAGGCAGGCAAGCATGTTTTGAGATATCTCAGGGGCACATCTGAGTATGGTTTATGGTACAAACAGACGGATGAGGTGAATTTGAATGGCTTCACGGATGCAAATTGGGCAGGAAGCCCAACAGACAGAAAGAGCACATCAGGAGGGATTTTCAGTATCGGATCTACGACAGTTTCTTCGTACAACTGGAAACAAAGATCTGTGGCACTCAGTTCAGCGGAAGCAGAACACATGGCAGCAAGTCAAGTTGCATGTGAGGCTATTTGGATGAGGAAGATTCTGATTGGTTTTTTCAGTTCACATTTAGATCCCACAGTGATACATTGTGATAATCAGAGTTGCATTAAACTCTCGGTTAATCATGTGTTTCATGATAGATCTAAACATATTGATATCCGATATCATCATATCAGAGATTGTGTGCAGCGGAAGATCATGTTGCTTTAGTACATTCCTACGAAGGATCAGGATGCAGATATTCTGACGAAGGCGCTCACCAGGAGCAAATTCGAATACCATAGAGGCAGGATCGGGGTGAAAGATAATTCTTATCTTGTTGAGAGGGAGTGTTGAGATTCAACAAGATGATGAGCTTAGTGAAAAGAGTCGCCTTCAGTAAGTGGGCCCGCAGGTTATTTTTGGCGCAAGTCTATTTTTAGACTATGTCTATTTTTAGGCATGATAATCATATTTCAGAAGTTGCAGGATGCTATTTGTGGATGGTTGGTTAAGTTGGAAAAATAGATGAAATTCTATTTTTAGAATATTGGGCGAATTCTATTTATAGATCGATGATCTAAAAATAGATGCATGTCGATTATTATTAACTCTTAATAATAATCAGACACTAAACAACAACTTATTCTCTTGGAGCACTTCAGTTCAGTGCACAGATGTGGCACATCAGTGGACTGAGGGAATTACGTAATTCCCAAGGGTTTACTGGAGCTAATGCATGGAGGACTCAGTTAGAACTCAAGTGGCAGAGTTATGACATAGTTGGAAGAAGTGGTTATGGAGTTGTATTTAGTTTAACTTAGTTAGACTCAGTTGAGCTAGTTGTATCTAGTCTAACTGAATGACACACTAATGAGAGTGGAGTGAATTAATTAGTTAATTAATTCGCAAACAATAACTCATTAATCAACTGAACAATACAACAGTTAACTACAGTGCAGGGCAGTTTCAGTGGAGACCCAGTGGAGAGGTAGGTGAAAGGGCAAGATAGACTATATATTGTGACTATAGTGATGCATTGATTGCATCACACACACATTGGAGTTGCCAATGAGGATTGCGCAGTCAATCCAAGAGTAATTTGAATTCATTCAAAGCTATTCTTCAGTAGGGATTGCGCAGTGGAGGCAGGCTAGTAGGTGGCAAAGATCAGTGCATGGATTTGCAAGATCGGGCCTGATTAGTGTATGACAATTGTACTGTACTGAGAGCTTGATAAGATTTGTATGAGGATTGTCATATGATTCCATGATACATAATATATAGTTGGGGTTTTCAGCTTCAGGCTTTCCCGGTTAAAAACAGTGTTATGTGCGACTGATTATTTTTGTTTATGCTCCACATGTGTGTGCAATTAATTGTTTCCGCAAAAGATTAACAAGTGGAATTGATTCAGTATTTTGCATAAATTTAAATAGTGTGAGATCAGGTGAATCAAGGACATATGCATGCTTAGTGCATATAATTTCTACACATACCTAGCCTAAGATCATTAGATACTCATTCATTCCTTAGACTGCAAAAGTGACAACGAGAGAGCCCTCTCTGGTCCTGGTAGGGCTAGCTAGCTGACCTAAAGCTTGGTCTGTGGTTACCTTTCTCCAATCCTCTTTTCAGCCTTGGGAAGTTGGGGAGAGTTATAACAGTTAGGAAAGAGCTTCATGGGTTGTTAAGGGCTTTTGGCCTCATAGCCCCTGTTAATTTTTCATAGGGCTATATTTTTCTTTACTTTGATAATTGCATTTCCTCGTTAATACATTAAGTTCACCCCATAACATCATAACATTATTTGGATTTACACCATTGTTCAAAAACATATGTAACTATGAAGAAAGAACAATATCATCGCCATCAACAATGTAGCGGAACATAAAGGAACAATAGAAGAAAAACATGCACACATAGAGACACCATGATTGGTCGGAGACCAGGGAAAAAACCACTATGTGGAAAAACCTTTCAAATTCTTCTTCTTCTTAGATTGTCATCAAACGATTCAGTAAAATATAGTACAATGGTCAATATATTCATCTATGCAACTAGCCAAAAAAACACCTAGAACATCCATGAAATGAACCCAACTATGCTTATACATAAAACCTTGATTAAGAGGACTATAATGTACTACCACTATCTGTGGTCAACTGTCGAACACTACGGTCACTGAGCAGAATCTTCGAATGACTGAAATTTCATCTTTTAGTCCCCAGTCACATGGAGGAGAAGTCATCTATGCGACTATATATTCCTAGCCACTCCCTCAAGCCTGGCAAGCGTGTGACTGGGGTCAAAACTGGATTGTGGAAACCCTAATCTCCTGGCCGCATGCACAAAGCGTTATATGTGTGATTGGAAGGATCCATTCGCACTCATGATCCTATGTGGGAGCAACTAGGGTTGAAATATTCTTGTTTGGTGCCTGCGACTGGGGACCAAAACCCTAAATCAGAGATGTGAGCTTCGGACTTGCAATTTAACCTTAGAGCGAACCTTGACCTCTGCAGACGAGCCTTAGACCTATGCGAGCCAGAAACAAGATAGAAGTGTGTCTCATTATTGTGTATAAATGAGGTAGAGGTCACTTGTATTTATGGCCTTCCAATGGGTTCACTTTTCTTTAGGGTTGACATGATTCAATATGCACATGTGTGTAGGGACGACCTAATCCAATGTACATGAGTGGGTTCATAAATTCAAAAACCAAATTTTTCTTGTCCAAATTAGGTAATCTTTAGGTTGATTTTAGTCCTCTCGAAAAGAGGAATTCAATGCAATCATTATCTCTTTCAATGAGTTGTCCAAGGTGGAATTTGACCCTAGTTGCACAAATTAACACTCCCTCACAACTAGGAATAATTCCACATTTCAATATATGTTTGTTGATCATCACATCATCCTGTCATGTTGTCTCCATGTCGTGACCATCTCAAGTATCATCTCAAATCATAAATATTCATATCGATCCATCCCTTTATAATTCCTATGTATCTCTTGATTATCCCTGCTCATTTGTTGAACATTCTCGAATCTAAAAGAAGATGAATTTGTTACTATAGGGGAGCTTAAGCTACCACCCTCTATTCATTGGGTTACTACTTGGAATCTTTTTTAGCGGGCTACTACCCAGAATCACATAGGGGAGAAAATATCAACCCAATCCTATTGCTTACTGATCTTCCCATCAATAACCCTGAATAGTCATGTGGTAGAACACCTGCATCATAATCAACTTGGGTTGTACACCCCAAGTACACTCTCAACCCATTGTCTAGATGGGGAGCGGTATTCCCAATAAGCCCTACTTGTGGGTATGATCCCAACTTGGGTATACTCTGCATAGACCAGAGAGGGGAGCAACATCTCCGACCCTATGAAGATAGGGGAGAAACAACTCCAAACATATGGGTAATAGATAGGGGTGATATTGATCCAGATTTATTCAGGAACATAATGAAATACATAAATACACATAAATGCAGAGATGCAACATAAACAAAACTTCATTTCATTAAATATAAATGCTGAAAAATGTTTACAGATAGAATAGAAAATAAACTAGCTAAGGCGCAAGTAGCTTATCTCTGAGAAGAGATCTGTCGGCTACAGGCATCTGAATTGTGCTACAATGAGGCTCAAAGGCCTTTTTATTATTGAACAATAAGAGAAAACCATAAACAACCAAAACCCTAACCAGAGGAGATGTAACACCAAGAGTTTATGGGCTCCGTTGGGGTTAGTTGGGCAGCAAACTTCACAAGGTCGTAACTTGGTCATATTATCTCTGTTTGACATGTATGATACCTCATTGTAAATATCTCTCCAACTACTACAGCTTCTACTATGATTTCTAAGAAATTGCTACAGGATTCATGCCCAAAAAATGTCGTTTGGTGCCTCAAAATGGCTCCGAAAGTTCAGGACTCGAAAAACTGCTAAAAATAGTAAAAAAGAAAACTGATGAAACTAACTATGTGGAATATGCGGGTGGCCACCAATATCCACGTGGATCATTCTCCCCCCCTTAGGAATCAATGGTCCCCATTGCGTGCAAAGCCTCCATGAGGTGGGGAAATTTCTATTGAACTTGGTCCATGGTGAACCACTTTCCCTAATGAAGGAGTTGGATTGCTTTGAAAACTCGATATATTTGGATCCTCTGCTAGCGAGTATTCTTGATCTGTGTGTCCATGATCTAATCAATTTTGTTTTGTTCCATGCAATCTAGGTTTAAATATGTTCCTATGAGTTGTTCGGCCATGTCAGATGTTCCTCGTAAGAGGTGGAAAGTAGGGCCAAAAGCGGTCCACATTGAACACTGGGTGTAGAACAAGGAATGGTGGAATATAGGGCTCGAATACATTGTCCCGTACTACCTTGGTGATGGTGTATGACCCATATCAGAGCAAGTGAAGCTTACAGTGGGACCCAACGAGGTGCTCCTTTTGCAAATTTAGCCAAACTTTGTCATCCACCTAGAACTCGTGTGGCACCCGATGTCGATCATGTCACTGCTTGTACTTGGTATTGGATTTCTCCAAGTTGTCGTGGACCTACTGTCAGACGTGTTGGATGAGTTCAATAAATATGGTTGCTTTATCAAACTCAAATAGTACATGTGTGGATTTTGTCTGTGTGGTTGCATGAGGTATGGAAACATAAGGCAATGGCGCTCCTGGGGTCATATCAATGGAGTGATTGACCTAACAGTGAAGAGGAACCTTTTTGAGTGAGGAGAAAATGTCCATGTATTCCTCCACGTCTTTGTCCATCTGTTATTGCCGCGCAGGAGAGCCTTGTTTGGAGGTTGAGGCCACAATCTTCTTCTTGCCTTGTGTGAGAATCATAATGAAACAAAATTTCTTGGTTTGGAAAAATAATCTTACTGCATTGCTTTGTAGTACTCAAAGTGATGGCGGAAGGCGGTACTACCTCTAGTATCATCTACAACTTATTTCCCGAAGTAATAATAATAGAATGAGGCCTAGACTCATATACAGCATGTCACTTCTGTTAGTTCCCAAATCCACCTTAGGCTGAAATAAGGCAGAAAAAGGACAACACCAAACCACGCTCAGCCTCATAGCTAGCCCTACGAGGACAGGAGAGGGCTCTCTCCGGGTCAATCTCAATGAAAATATTCAAAGGGGCTTGAGATGACTAAAACAACAACTGATATTAGGCTAGATAAACAAATAGGAGGGTTTGATTTTGATTTTTAGGGGTTTTTGTTGGAAAAAGGGAAAAACAATTTTGGGCTTGGGGATGAGGCCAAATTCTTGCAGAGTTCAAGTTGGGGCAGGGTAGGCAATGACTTTGATGTATTAGATCAAATGAATGGATTGAAAAGACTTATGAGGAGCTGAAGAGGGCAAGAGAGTGCAAGGATCCTCTTCAAACGGAGGAAAACATAATAAACTAAACAAAAGTTTAAGGCAGAGCACCAACAAACTAATGAATTCTACCTCAATTACTCATTTGTTTAATTCAGAAGCAAAGAGAAGGGAAATGGCATACATATAACATTAATGAAACTTACAATAACATGGAGAAAAACATCATCAAAAATCAGTATCCACAAGGATCCCAACAAGTGCTGCAAAACTCTGGTCTTTCCTTTGCTAAAAATCTGAAAAGAATATACAATGAGGTGCCAAACTTTTCCCAAGTATCCAACTCTAAAAATGACTCAGAAAATACATAATATAGACCATCCTAACCCCTCTCCATGCCTCTAGGGGTCGAGCTCATCCTTCTAGGGGCTATTTCAACCAATTCTAATCATGGAACTAAAATCTAGGCAGCCAAACAACCTGCCTCTATATGCTAAGAAACTGATCCATTCACTTAATTTTCACTTTTTAGTGAATGAATCCTCTAGAAAAAGTAAAAACATGCCAAATTTACATCATAGCCACAAAATTACATCAAGATAGAACAATAATTACATCCAAAAGTGAAACTAGTCAAACTGGCCGAATTTTTGAGCTGAAAAGTGAAAATTGGGCAAAATTCCTCTATGCACCGCGCCCAAAAACTCAATGCGCCGTGCCACTTTGAGCCTGTTTTTGGGGCACTTCCTAAATTCCAAATTGATCTCATGATAGCTCGTTGGAAAGCTCTGGATGTCTGCTATCCAACCCAAGTGGAATTTTTCAATTTGGATGTCATTTGCCCCTCCAAAACTGCAATCTCCCAAGACTGGTTCCTGCTGGTGCAAAAAGTGGCAGAAAGGCCATTTTTGGAGTGTTTTTGACCTTTAAGACCACCCAGAACTTCATGAAATTTCTCATCCATTCCTGAGCATCCATAATTTACCATAAAAAATCCAAAAATGTAAATTTTTCCTCTAGAAGATCTCTCAAACGTAAGCGCGCGTCGGGCGGAAAAACCTGTTTTGCACCCAAAATTTTCAAAAATGACAAAATATTCTCCAAATTTGCTGAAATTTGGAGTGAAGGTCTCCCATCATGTCTCATGCTCAGCCAAGGAAACTTCGGCCAAGATTCAGAGTGGATTCGGCCTTTTCCAACGTTTCAGTGCTTTTCTCAACCTCGCCTTCAGGATCTTCATTTTTGCTCTACAAACGTGTGTGCGGGCCCAATAGTGATTCTTCATGTTTCTGAGCATGTATTTGTCCCTATTGGCCTTTGCCAAGGGCTTCTATAGATGAATTTTTATGCTCGTAAGGCAAGTTTCTCGCTCAAATGGTGTCATGTCACCTGGTCTCTTTCGGGCCAATTCACGGTCTTCACGGATTTGCCGCAACTCTATGAGTGTCTGTTGATCCTCCAGTTGTTTATTCCGCTGCTCCAAGTAATTTATAGCCCACTAAGATCTCTGCAATTTCTCGTTCAGTGTGTCGATCTCAGCTTTTTGCTCCTGAATGATCTCTTTCAGCTTTGAGCTGGGAGAGATCGAATCAACATCGATCAATATAAAATCGGTATCTTGGCCTCCCGAGGGGCCCTCATCGTGCATAGGATTCTTGCCTCTGTCCTGTACCTGTGCTGATGTAGAAGGTGAGACCCCTTCCACGCCATGTGGAGATAGTACTCGCGCTGCTGTCGAAAAGTAACGAGACCCCTTCCACCCTGGGTGGAGATAGTACTCGTCGTGCTGCTACAAATAAGGCTCTGGTACCTCTCTGATAGGTAACACACCCTAGAACACTGATAGGCTCTGTCTCAGGAACCTCAAACTAATGCAAGCGCTCACCTGCATCGTGAACAATCTCTGAAGGAGGCTGAGAGGCTGTAAAGAAGTCACGAGAGATGAACTCTTCCCATGCGGTGCCCTGCAATCCAAGCTGATGTACTACAATGATTTTAATGAGCGCATAATGATAGATGATGTTATGTTTCTGCTCTGGAGTCTTCTTCTGCACAAGTGTAGTCATCCTCTCTATGTTTCGGCACATGAAGTATGGAATATTCATCAGTCGCATTCTCGTGAAATGCATCAAAAGTCTGATATGGTATGCATAAAGGCGCGAGAATCTACCCTCACAGCTGAAGTATCTAATGATGAGCTTCATTAATGGAGCATAGGAATCCTTCAAAAAATGGAATGGAAATACTCTGCTCAACTGCCTCAAATATCCAGGCCTGATGTAAGGTTCATAATATGCTCTATCCAGCTGATGTCTCTTATTCCACTCCTCACCTATGTTTGGTATCCCGGTTGCCTCAGAGATGGGCTCTGGTGTCAAGGTGAAGTTCACTCCAGCAAGGTTTACATGACCATCACGCAAATGTAGGACAAATAAGCGAACCAACTCCGGATGGTGCTGAATCTGAGATATCATCTCACAATACCAAAAACATGAATGTTGCTGAAAGCATGTCATTGCAAGCGGGCAGGCCTGCAATTGAGTCAAAGAAGTGGGCTCCTCCCTGACGTGCCTGCCACTTTTATGAGACCTCCTCGGTACATTTAGCTCTGCGGTTGAATCACTGTCCTGCTCATATCCCTGTTCATATGATGAATTTGTCTCTGACATGATGCTGAAAACAAGGTGTTTGACAAATATGTGCTGATATATGTATGGTGAAAACAATAGTTTGGTGTATGCTTTAATGCCACATGTGCCACATATGTAATGAGAGGCTGCAAGGAAATATCACAATGAATACCATAGACTGTCAAGGGAATTTAGGAGTGAAAGGAAATTCACTCACTGTTTGAGAAATTTCAAAATTTGGAGCCTTTATAAGTGATATAGGAATAAGTGACAGTGATAGGGGTATGATTAGGTAATAGAGACAACCCTTGAATGCTTCGGAAATTAGGATTTCACCAATGATAGGAAGGGAGGGAGATGATGGAAAATGATAGGGTTTGAGGATTCAAAAACATGGGAACAAAGGGTATAAGGAATATGGGACAGTGGTATGATAGTGTGACAGTAATAGCGGTGATAACAGTGATACCAGTGATAAGAGCACAAACGAAAATTGAATGAGAGTGTTTATGGAAACAAAGTTCAAGTTTTGACACCCAATTTCAAACCCTAGAGAGCAGATTTTAATATGAATATAGGGTTTATTCTTTTACCAACCAAACTCCGATGTCTTCGCTTCTAAACACACCACACATGAAAAAATCACTGAATAGGCTTTGTCAACTTACTTGGAGAAAGTTTGAGCTGAAACAAATTGAGTTTTTTATGGAGCGGAAGTGATTTTGGCCTTGGGGACTCTGTGCGCCATGCACAAGCCCAATGCGCCGCGTCGTGTGGGTGCGCCGCACCAGAGGAAAATAACATGGTGTATTTCGACTCTATGCGTCGCGCTCTGTGGGTGCGCTGCGCCCTGTCCCAATGCGCCGCGCTGTTTGCAAACACACAGTCAGCCCTTTAAACTCAGACTTCGTCCCTCCAAACTTCAACATCGACTTTCATCTTGGATTTTCTCAATATCTCTTGATGCAAATGAATGAATGACTTTGAGAAATATCTCATATAGAGATGGTTTTAATTTTTGCTTCTCAATAACCCATTTTGTAATGTTTTTAGTTTTGGCACTTTTTGCATTTAATACAACTTCTATCTTTTTGTTTCCTCACTGACTTTCTGAGCTTGAATGATGAAATTGGTTGATTTTTGCAGGGATGGTGGCGTCGAATCTTGGCAAAGGATGACCAGAGTTTGCATGGTGAAGTACAACATGGCGGAAAGATACATATTTATTACAAAAACAAATTTGACAGTTTCTTCTTCAAAACAGAGTTTTGAAGAAGAAACATCCTCGAGCATATTTGACGATGAAAATTTTGAACTGAAAACTTATTGAAAACCTCCTCATGGCCTGCGGGCATTATTTAACATTTCTAAAGATTGAAACCCTAGACCTAGAAACTGAAAGACTCTTTTTGACCAAAATAACCATCTATGACTGTAAATGACATGAACTCCACTTTGATGAATTTTGATAAATTTTGACCAACCCAGCAAGTACAAGCATGAGGGAAAATGACAGAACAAAACCCTTCCGTCAGACAATGGCATGCCCCTAACGAAATGCAGATGAATGAGCGGAATGAGACACCTAAACAATGAAATGCAATAAGAGAAATGATCTCTGACGGAGGGATGTAAATACCGACTCTAACAACTTCCACAAGTATGGTTGGCCTAACAATACATCGAACACGTCAAGAGTAGCAACATCACACAATACCTCATCTATGAAGGGCTTGATGCTATATGGAAGGCGACACTGTTGGCAGATGCGAAGATATCTTCCTTGCTGAAGCTACCTGATTTTATACGGTTGCGGGTGTGCTATGCTCAGTAGGCCAAGCCACTTCAAGACCTCTACTGAAATGAGGTTCTTTTGTCTTCCGCTATCGACAAGGAATTATAGTGGAGAACCATTCATCCACATATGGGAATGGAAGAGGATTTCCCCCTCCTCTGGATCCTCGGGCTCCTCCCTTTCGAGCTTGGTGGTGGAAAAGGTGGCACTGGGTTACGCATCAATGATCTGTTTCCCTTTGTCATTCCCCTTGTCTAGTTCTGACTCAGAATCAAAACATGCATCTGATTCAGATGCCTTCATTTCGATCACCAATGACTGTTTGGCCAGACACTCGCTTGTGTTGTGAGTGGAGCTGTTATGAAATTCACACTTCCTCGTGTCATTCTTTGGCTTTGTGGTGTTGTTCTGAGTCACCCCGTTTTGGCTTTGCCCCTTTTTCTGTGGTTTGAGGGTGCCTTTCCCTGGCTTCGGATTCGTGGATCTAAAGTCTCGCTTCTTCTACTTAAATTTTTGCTCGATCTTGGTAGCATATCGATATGTCGTGCCAAGCGGGTAATTCCAAGGAACTCCATTTTCTCCTAAATGTATTGGTGTAAATAGCTACAGTACTTGAGCACCAAATGTTTCTCTGAATCGTTAATACCCAAATTTGTGCACGGGATATGGAACAAATTCGTCAGCTCATGCACTTCTTGATCCATTTGTTGCCGCAATGTGGTCCATTAGATGTACTTGTCCTCATAGCTCCCCACTAGCTAATATTGTTCCTTGATGTCGTCTTAGATCAAATTCCAAGTGGGTGTGGCTGATAACATAGAGGGTTCTCTCTCTTCCTTTTGTTCACAGTAGGTTTCCCCAATATTTGACATGGGGGGCAGCTTTGAGGAGTGTAAAATTAATATTTTCTCAATCGTAGAAATCATGGACCGATAAATACCCTTCCAACAAGTTCAACCATATAGCTACGACGTCTACATCTATCTGGCCTTCAAATACAAGAATGTTGAAGTTAACTTGTACCTTGAAGGGGTGGGGCCTCCAAAGTGGTCGCTGGATGCAGATGCGCCACTAGTGGGCAGTTGTTGAAGGATCTGGGAAAATTTATCCATCATCGCGTTCCTTTGTTTCTTGAGGGCCTCCTTGAGCAATATATTGATAGGATCTCCTGCTTCATCATCTTTATTTTCTACCCCCATGGGTGGTCGTCGGGGTTTTCAAGGCTGACCTTGCAAAGGTTAAACCAGATCGAGCCCTAACTCCTTATATCCTGACCTCGTTGGGGACATGCAAAGAAAAATTGAGAAAGAGCAGACAACTCTGATACCACTGATCCAGATTTATGAAAGAGCGCAATGAAATACAAAAATACACTTAAACGCAAAGGTGAAAAACAAAAAAAAAAGCTTTATTTGATGAATATAAATGTTGAAAAATGTTTACAGATATAATAGAAAATAAACTAACTAAGGCACTATCTCTGAGAAGATATGTGTCAGATACAAGCCTCTAAATTGTGTTACAATTAGGCTCAAGGGCCTCTTTATTATTTAATAATAAGAGAGGACCCTAAACAACCAAAACCCTAACCGGAGGAGATGTAACAACAAGAGTTTATGGGCCACGTTGGGGTTAGTTTGGTAACCAAATTCCTGGGGTCGTAACTTGGTCATATTATCTCTGTTTGATGCATATTATACCTCATTGGAAATATCTCTCTGATGAATACCACTATTATCATGATTTCCATGAAATTGTTGGAGGATTCATGCCCAAAAAACATCATTTGGGGTCTCAAAACGGCTCTAGAAGTTCAGGACCCAAAAAAATGCTAAAAATAGTAAATAAGAAAATTGATGAAACTAACTATGTGGAATAGGTAGGTGGCCACCAATATCCACATGGATCAAATACCCTATTGTCCATATTTCCCTCAACCCCAAGATCCCTCCATCTCAATTCCACGTTGTGGGAGCTCAAACAGGGGAGGAAGAGTTGACTCAGTGTCCTCGATCAGCGATGCTCTCTATAAATCATCAACATATTATCGTACTCGAATCATCATGTATCAATAGAAATTGTCTCTTTTTCATACATGGAATTAAATCAAATATAATATTAAAACATAAACAATCACACACACACACACACACACACACATATATATGAGGATACCATATTCATCCTCCCTCTCAAGGAGGTTCCAACCAAAAGTCTAAGCTTGTCACATACAACTGCACTATGTAATTATGTGTAAGTATCACAGTCCCAACTATATATGGGATTCTGCTATGTACCTCTCATCAAAGATATCATGGCAGATCTCATATTAAGGCAACATCCGGATGTGCTCATCAATAATAATCTCAAACATCATTAGTACATTCATGCAACCACATATTGTAGGATGAATATCTCAGATCGAAATTGATCATCTAATGCAAGTATCTTGAAGGATGCTCAGTGGCAACTCAATGTGAATGAAGCAACTCAAGTTCTATGCATACCATGCATGTGTGTGTGTATGAATGTTCAAAACGGAACATCAATGCTTCAATCAACTATCAATTGCCATGTCAAGTTAAACAACATCTTGAACTTGAAATCGGAGTGTCCAAGGATTTTCAAATAACTTCACAATATAGATTATCTTTTCCAAACTTCAGAAATTGATTCATCATGCCATGATTCATCATTTCGAGCTTTATAAGTTGTCTCAATCTTACTGCAATCATCAGAGGCTCATTTCCTGTAGATAGTAGACCATCAGAATATAAAGCCAAAACCAAAATCAGATTCATACCTTGGAAAACTTTTGAAGTAAAGGTTTGGATCAACACATCATTATGGCTTCACCAGATAACTATCAATGCAGACATATCTGGATCGGGGAGCTTGCTTCATGCAATGTTCACTGCAACCATAACACTTTACCAAATGAACATGCCTAGACTTTCATAAATCAATGTTGTGCAATCAAATAAACTAAGTCAACTCATCAAAGTTTAGAAGCCAGTTCAATATTGATAGCAAAGTCATCAATATCTCAGTTTCATTTATTTAGACTAGGTGACAGGTAGATCTTTCATGAAGTCATGACATCATCTATTATCGTGCAAACATGTTGTCATCAACCACACAATATCAGTCTAAGCTTCATCAAGTCATTCTTATGATCATAATACAAGTCATTTATGTCACTAGATGCAAATGCACACACCAAGGATAAGTCATGCGAGTTCCATCCATTCATTGAGAGATAACATCATATTGAATCACAATTGTCAATACTTCAACCAATGTGCTAAGAATAAGGAGGCCAATACAAAACCATTATCGAATACCAATGGTAGTCACTGAAGGTCACTATGCCCACATAACATTGTCATCAAGGCAAGTCATAAGTCATCAAATAAAATTATTAGACATCATGTCAAATCCAAATTTCCTATCATAGTGAGATCTATAGTCCAAGACATATCTCAATCATTGAGTTAAAGTTCTAAGTCATTATGAGGCATCATACAAGTCATCTATATCAATCAGCCGAATCATGTCAAACTTTTGTAACACAAACTTCAAAAAATAATGACATATCTATATGTATGTCCCAGTCACCTGCAAACACAAGTTCAGTCTTCATGTTCATATTATAGCAATCATTCAAACTTCCCTACTCAAAGATATTTCTATTATCTACACCACATCTGTAGAACTAACATCCTTCAGGAGAACGTCTGATTTCATGCACAAAACTTCATTTGTG
This sequence comes from Pinus albicaulis, assembly GCA_034641835.2. Taxonomy (NCBI): domain Eukaryota; kingdom Viridiplantae; phylum Streptophyta; class Pinopsida; order Pinales; family Pinaceae; genus Pinus; species Pinus albicaulis. The sequence continues at coordinate 666,041,981 of CM076580.1, read as the reverse complement.
TTCAGTAAGCATAGTTTCACCCATATTCCTTCCTGTGTGCAGTTGGGAGATTACAGTTGCACTCTTCAAGATGTTATGCAAGCGATTTTGGCTTCCCAACTACCAAACCATACCTCAGAACTAATTTATTGCCTTGATCACCACCACGAGCTTGCATATGTGTGACTTGGAGGTTAGAGTCATACCTGTAGGCTTTTTTATGTGCGATTGAGGCTTAGGGTAAGAGAAAACTCTCTTACCTCAAATCATAAGTTTACTGTAGATCAACAATGTCAGATGCACATAAATCTTACTTAAAAAATACAAAATATTCATATAATGCAAATGGTAATAGGAGAAGGGATCTTCTAGAGGGATTCTCCCTCTGCACGGGAAACCACTTTATTCATCTTCATTCATGCCATCATTCTGTCTATAATGTTGTCATACATTGGCAGTTATGTTAGATCATAAATTCAAATTACACCGCATATTCATTATGGTTATATCATGACATCAATATGTCATCAGGGGTTAGAGTCAAAGAGCTAATGGAAGTAGATCACATGCATTAATTATTTGTCACATTACTCAATCTATCAAGATTTAGGATCATATGATAATGGAAGCTAGCAGGTGTGACATCATACTATAAAGATCATAAACATAATATCGCTTCTATCAAGTCAATCCATCAAGTTAGGGCATTCAGTTTCACCATATGCCATAGTTACTAGTCACATCAAATCATAACCACGGTTAATGGAGGATCTAGAATGTCAATCTCATAGTTATACTTATCATCATGATTACCATGCTTATCATGATCAATAGGATCAAGTCATATCATTCAATAAAAATTTACCAAAACAATAAGAATGTAAACCCTTTTTCCATACTTTCATCGTGCTCATCACAAGCATTATCAATACCATTGTATATAGAAATCAATGAGGTAACCTTCTATATGAGATCCATCATGTCTTATGCATATCAAGTGTCAAAAGTATCATTTACTAGAGTCAAGGTGCTAGATTTCTTCACTGGACCAAAACAATAGTTGTTAGCCAAACATCAAGTATACCAATATATAAAAGGTCAACATTAAGCAGCCTAAAGAATTCAAGAAGTTCATCATGATCAGCATGCTCAATACCAGGTACACCATTTCATCATAATAACCATGAATTCAAATAACTTTCACATGCATGCATGGACCATTTGAGAAGGAGACATTATCATCATACCTTAGGGCTTACCTTGCCATTCAATTTGCACTCAAACCTAACTTTGAAACAATATGACATAGGCAACTTGTAGCACTTAGTCATCTTTTCATCAGGGGCCTCTTTACCTTTTCTAGCTCTAGCTTTTCTTTCCTGCATCTCAAGTGATCCTCAAGAAAGATCCTCTTATTACAACTCATCAAGGAGGTTAGAGACATTCAAATACTTATATATATATATATATATATATATATATGCAGGAAGCATGAGTAATAGTCAAAACAATAATCAGATCTATAATTCTAAAAGTAAAGACATAGAGAAGCATCATAATTCAAGAAATACTTATCTTCAATGAGAGGTGATCCTCTCCCTCATGAACCAACCTTCAAGAGCCATCAATGTCCATTGTCCACATAATAATGTTGCCTTCGATCAACTTTATCAACAACCAAGCCTACTAGAGACTATCCCGCCTAGGGCTTCATCAAATCTGTCACAAGTGCATCTTCATATTGACTATTCAAGGTTTCATATCTTTTCCATAAACCAAAGTTTCTCTCAAACCCTAACCTCATTATATCCATCAAACCCTAATACACAAATTGCCTAAGGTTTTATTCAAACCCTAGATTTCTTTTAGGTCTCCACCATCCTCTTCTTGCTTCCATCAATGGTGTCATCGTAGGGGTGATCTCCATGAATTTTCTTTAGCCCAACTCTGAAACCATGTTAATTTTTCATAGGGATATATTGTTATTTGCTTTGATAATTGCATTTATTCATTAATACATTAATTTCACCCCATAACATCAAAAAATTATTTATATTTACACTATTACTCAACAACATATGCAACTATGTAGAAAGAACAATATCTTCATCATCAACAATGCAACGGAACATAAAGGAACAATAGAAGAAAAGAATGCACACATAGAGACACCAGGATTGATCAAAGACCAGGGAAAAACCCACTATGGGGAAAACCCTTTCAAATTCTTCTTCTTCTTAGATTGTCATAAAATGATTCAACAAAAGAGAGTACAATGCTCCATATCTTCATATATGCAACTAAAAAACAAAACACCTAGAACAATCATGAAATAAACCCAGCTATGCTTATACACAAAACCCTTATTCAAAGGATTGTATTGTACTGTCACTGCCTGTGGTCAATTGCCGAACACTATGGTCATTGAGCAGAATCTTCGGAAGACTAAAATTTCATCTTTTAGTCCCTAGACACACGGAGGAGGAGTCATCCATGCGACTATAGCTTCCTAGTCGCTCCCTTAATCCTGGCAAGTGTGCGAATGGGGTCGAAATTGGATGGAGGAAACCCTAATCTCTCGATCGCATGCACAAAGTGTTATTTGCGTGACTTGAAGCCTCCAGTCGCACTCATGAGCTCGTGTGGGAGCGACTAGGGTCGAAATATTCTTGTTTTTTCCCTACGATTGTGGCCCAAAAACCCTAAATCAGAGGTGCGAGCTTTAGACCTGCAATTTCACCTTAGAGAGAACCTAAACCTCCAGGGACAAGCCTCAGACCTGTGCGAGCCAAAAACAAGATAGAAGTGTGTCTCATCATTGTTTCTAAATGAGGTAGAGGTCACTTGTATTTATAACCTTCCATTGGGTCTACTTTGCTTTAGGGCTGACCTGATCCAATATGCATATGTGTGTAGGGCCAACCTAATCCAATATGCACATCTGTGTAGGGCCGACCTGATCCAGTATGCACATGTGTGTAGGGCCAACCTAATCCAATGTACATGAGTGGGTTCATAAATTCAAAAAACAACTTATTCTTGTCCAAATGAGGTGATCTTTAGGTCAATTTTGGTCCTCTCAAAAAGAGGAATTCAATGTAATCATTCTCTCCATTATCTGAGTTGTACAAGGTGGAATTTGACCCTAGTTGAAAAAATTAACAACCCCTCAGTTTATTTTGGACTTACAATTGAGATCTTAGATTGGGGGTATGTTTCCTTGGGATCAATGCTAGGAAGGCATGTTTTTCAATGTGGTAGTTAGCACATTCGGTGTATTTGGAATATTCTACAATGGTGCACTTGTTGAGGAGGATGGGAGCTTGGCACATGTAGAGTAACTACTTTAAAGGAGGGCATTCGGAACATTGAGGTTTGTTTCTTGGGAATAGAAGCATGTAGCCATTTTAAACATAGTTTCAAGAGGAACACTTGAGTTGAGGAGCCATTGATTAGAGGGAACACAACCTTGGGGTTTGGACAAACCCTTGTGTGACATGTGGATACCTTTCTTTGAGGAGCACTCCATTTGGATCTTTCTTTGTTGACTTAGCCTAAGGTTACTTGTGGACTCACTTCATTTTTTATTATTTTCCTCCATCACCTTAGTATCTATAAATGGAGGAAAATGTCTTTATTAACAATAACCATTTTTTTATCTTAGAGGTTAATAGTTGGCCTGTGCTAACTATTTGGAGAGTATTGAAAGACCATGTATTACTCTTGTAACTAGGATTACTACTTGTGGAATGCTTTTTCCAGGGTTCCTTAGCTTGTGACATGAAAGGGCAGAGTATTGTAGCTCATGGGATGTAAGCATGTGAATCTCCATGATAGCTCGTGTGATGCAAGTCAGTGATCTTGGGGTTTGATAGTTTGTGTAATGCTAGTTTGTTTGGAAGTTACAAGGATTGACTTATGGAACCTAGTGGGATGCCTCAATTTTACTTTGTATTAGTGGTTAGAGCTTGTAGTGTTTGAGGACATTGTAGCTAGGGTTTGTGTTTTGTTGAAGAGTCCTTGCTTGGGATGAGCTGAGGTATTAAACTTGATCTTAACTACCATGATAATATGAAGTGCCATTGATGTCCTAAATTGTGGTTGCATATTTAATTTTTAGATATGATTTTCGTCATGTGTTGATCAAGTTTCATGGTTGTTTTAGTATAATAATTTATTAGGACAAGGTTGAATATTTTTTGTTATAACATGCTTTTTTCTTGTTTTTTTTCCCCGATGAGATATATATTTATATTCCATATAATGAATATACATGTTTTGGTCCTAGAGGAAATGCTTAGACCCAACAAGTAGGCTTAGAGCCATTACAACAAAGCTCATCATGTCACTTGTGGGAATTGAACCTGAGTGGTGAGGATAACCAATCGCTCCTCCCAACTACTCGAGATAAACCCAATTGGCTATAACATGCATTAAACTTTCAAATCTGTTTTTGTTGCTATTATACTTCCATTGTAATTAAATTAATTTCAAACTTTTGTATTGAGAAACATCTTGACCTAACAGTGATTGAAATGATCTATACTTGAAGTTTTTATGGTGTATGAATTATTCAGTTTTCCTAGAAGTAGTGTTTGGAATATTTTAAGTTTCTTACACAGTTGTTGGAGAAATTAGTTTCAACACCTAGGTTGAAAATTTTATGAAGTACATTTGTGGCCTCATAAATGTGAGGTGAAAATTTTAGATTTGACAAATTTTCAAAATTTCTTTATCATGTACCCAAGAGAAAATAAGTAAAAATGAAAACTAAAATCTAGAGAACACAATTAAAATGTTTCATTTCCATAGATTTAAGATGAATAGGGGCTGCCAAAAAAAACCTAGAGAGCAATTCAAACCAAGAAAGCCCTATAGCCAAGTTAAGGAAAATATCAAAAAGAAAAAAAAAAACTCCTTCTTGGTGGAGTAACTATTATGTTGATAATATTTTTGCATAGTGTGCATTACTCATTCCCCACTAGTAGATTGGTATACTAGTGATAGAGAATGAGAAGTCAATGGGTTTTATACTACTAAGCAAAACAATATCTAAATCAAAGTTTGAAGGGAGATAAATGATTTTTTTTTCATGTGCCTATTGAAGAGTTATCTAAACTATTATTGAGTTGGAGGAGAATAACTAACTTGAAACAACCTGCACATAAGACAAGGAAAATATTTGTTTATTATACAATACAAAGTCGTAGATCTAGTTCAAGTAAGAAATAAAACAACCTTCTAACCTATTTAGCGATTTAATGAGCAAAAGGAAGAACATTCAAGTAAACAACATCAAATTGAGAATGAATATATATTCATAGGGGATTGGGGGGAAAGGTTGGAGAAGGTTGTATCAATAAAAGAAAGATATTGCATCCATAAGATTATTCTGTTGAGTGATGAGATGGATCAAAATCCCTTCTAATTGGTTTCATTCCTCTTAAGGTTATCTCTAATCTAGTTGTATTGAACATCTCACTCTTCTAAATCTCCCATAAGCAAATTGGGCAACCTTTTGAACGATAAGAAGAAAACCACACTATCATAAGTTTGTTGCAATCCAAGGACAAAGGCCCTTAGTGAAGTATGAAGGAGGCCTTCTTATAAGATTAAAGTTAATTCCCGATTTTCACAGGAGGAGTAGGCCCATCCTTTAGAAGATTCTTGAAATAATTTATTGTGATTAAATCAACTTCAGATCACACTCCAATCAAATTTAATCACATTAAAGGGTAATGTGTGGGTTATAACATTTTATAAGTGCAATCACATGCATCTCAAAGAGAAAAGCCAGTCAATATTAAAAGTCAAAGAAAAGTGATAATAAGAACAATTTTTTTTGGACTTTTCATCAACTTCATACTAAATAAACCATTGACAAATGCATTAAAGAGAGAACACTATTTGGTAGACAAATAATAAACATTTTAAAATATCAAAATTTATTAGACAAGGAGAAACACCTTGCATTATAATGATATAGCAAGAATATTAAAACTTCTTATCCACAAAACACAAACAAGATTTATATTAAACTGCTCAAAATTATGTGGATAACAAAATGACAATATAAATATATATGAGATTGCAAATAGTAATTATAGACACCACAACAATGTATTGAAGCCCAAATTCTACTAATGCATAAAAAAGAAAAAAAGTAATATAAACTAGCTAGAATGATGGTAATTTATTTATGAAGAGAGGTGTGTTTGCCATGCTCATTTACAAGAAGAATATTACAACTACCTTTTAACATGACGTATAAAAATTATAGGAAGCAAAAACCCTAAAGATCCAAAACCCTAACTCTAGAAAATGAGGTGGCAAAATGAAGGTGGCTTCAAGGAGCCTAGTTAATATGTTAACTTTTTGGGGCCAAAACTTTCACATACAAATTCCATTTGGGATATTTCTTGTACAATTACAAAGCTTTGTCTATGTTGTAAGTGTTTGTTTGGCCTTGTAAAAGAAAATTGTCAGTCATGTCAACTTACAAAAAAGCAAGTGGGAAATGCCTGAAAAATGTGTTGGAAGTTCAAGACTTGCAAAACTATAGTATAATTACCAAGATGTACAACCTTTCCGAGCCAATGGAAGAGGTGGGTGACCATCAATTTCCACATTGGTCATCTATTCAACCAACACAAACTTAGATAGTTATGACCGCCTTCTTCTTTTTTCTACATAGAGGATCCACCTTCACAAATGCTTTGGTCTAAAATGACAATCATAGATGACCCATCCACTGCCACTTGGGTGTCCCTAACTCGAAAAATATTACAATTGACCTAAATTTAAACTTGTAAATGCTTGGTTTGATGAGGAATACAAAATGGCAAGGAGAAGATGAATGTAAAATTATATAAGTAGATACTAAAAAGGAAAAAATATGAGTTCATGCAAACAAGGTGAGAAGAATTACTATATCTAGGCAAGAATAACCCAAAGCTTTTTTGGCAGGAACTTTAACCAAGGAAGAAGAAAAATGAAAATAATATTACAACCAATCAATGGTTTGAATATGAAAGACAACTCTACGAGAAAGAATCAGAGGCTGAGCCTCCCCCAGGGCTCAACACAACTATAAAGCTCTTCACGTTACAAGAGGTGGAGATTGGAATTAAGAAGCTGAAAACCGAAAAGGCAAAAGACTTGGTTGAACTTCAAGCATAGTATCTAAAACAGGGAATGAACACTCTTGCCTGCACACCATGGAAATATTCAACAACATCATTCAACAAGGATTCCCAAGAGGCTGGAAAACTAGCCTATCAATGCCTCTTTTTAAAAGTGGTGACATTAATAATCCTTCCAATTATAGAACCATTATGATCAATCCTTTGTTTGCAAAGCTTTTCAACAACATGGTAGAAAATATAATGAGTAAGTGGGCAGAAGTAAAAGAAAAGAGGGCAAAAGGACAAGCGGGTTTTAGGCTGAAGCACTCTACAGTGGATCATGGCATCACGTTGAGACACATTATTGAAAAGGTTTGGGGGGATAAAGAAGAAGCATTCTACTACTTTGTTGACTTCAAAAAGGCATTTGACACAGTCCCTAGAGGCAAGTTGTGGCGTAGAATGGAAGAACTTGAAATTCCGTTGCGTTATAGAGCTGTTGTCCATAGACTTTATGAAGAGGTGAAAGTCAAAATTAGAACCTCAATAGGTATTTCATAAAGCTTTATAAGTAACATTGGAGTCAAGCAAGGTTTCCCTCTAGCCCCTACTCTTTTTGGTTTATATGTTGATAAACTAGAAGAGTGGCTAAATTTGCAAGGTGGGGATGGTGTTCAGTTGGGGGAGTTTGTGATAAAGCTTCTTTTATATGCTGATGATCTTGTATTGAATTCTAAATCGGCCCATGGATTGCAGATGCACCTATATGCCCTTGAGCATTTTTGTAGAGCAGCGGGGATGCAAGTCAATATTAGCGAGACCAAAATGATGACTTTCTCTAATAAAAGGAAGTAGAGTGAGCATATGTTCTTATTTGAAGGCAACATTCTTGAAGAAGTAAACGAGTACAAATACCTCTGGATTGATTTCAACAACAAACTTAATTGGGAGGACTGCAGAAAGAAGAAAATCTTAGGAGGGTGGAAAACATTATATGCTATTCAAAACATATGTAGAGAGGCAAAGTTATGGGATTGGAAAACGATTAAAGTGATTTTTGGACTCCTAGTTTGTCCAATGATACTATATCGGTGTGAATTATGGGCTAGCAGCACCCCTGTCTCAAAATGGAAGCAAATTGAGAAAATCCAAAAACACCTGATCATGTGCAAGTTCAAAATAAAAAGTTCGGTACCTTATGAGATAATGTTGAGTGAAACAGGAGCAACTCCCATCGAAGCAATTGCCATGGTGTGGCTCATAAGATATCTAAAAAGTATTGAGCAGATGGGCGTAGGTAGATGGCCTAATGTTATCTTCAAGGAAGGCACGAGTGAAAGAAAGAAAACATGGATGAGACAAAACTACACATGGATGAAAAAATGGAATATCTACCTCAATGTTTGTCCCACAAATAGCAAGGAGCTTATGGAGAAGTTTCTTAAACAGGTATGGGGAAAAGAGTTGGGTAGAAAGAAGAAGTACTACATTGAAGAATTCAACCATACATATGATCTCCAACAAAAAGAGTACATTGGAGCTAACATTCCGTGGAGGGCAAAGGTTCTTATTGCTTAATTAAGAACCGACTTGCATCAACTTTAGTGTGAAACAGGACAGTGGAAAAGGCCTAAAGCAGCTTTGGAAGAACGACTGTGTACATTTTTCACGTCTGGGGCAGTGGAATCGGAAAAAAACATTGCATTTTGGAATGTGATGCGTTCAAAGACATCAGAGAAAGTTATGGGAATATGTTAGCATCGGTTTCTTGGCATTGTATTTTCAGCGATGGGATTGTTGGAAGGTTGGGCCAGCTCATCATCAATTTGAATAAGAAAATGACTGAAATGCAAAAGGAAAAAAACATGGAACTCATAGTCCCATAGACTATTTTTAGTCTCGTAGACTTAAAATCTCATTTCATCTCATCTATACCTTTTAATGACACACAAAATACTCGTAAGAGTTACTAATGAATTTAAACTTGCAACTTCTTCAAATTTAAAAACCAACCAAAACACACATAAAATAAAATACCATCTAAATCTAACCAGTCACCCAAACACAAATAAAATAAAATAAAAATTATAACTTATAAACCCTTAATGATTAACTTCCAAACACCACCTTTCTCAAAAACAAAAATTGAGTCCTATGGAGACCTTGACGTCATCAGGCTTCATCACTTAAAACTTCAAAATATAGAAACTCCCTTCATGAATAGACTATGATCATGAGCAAGTTCAAAATAAAAATTTCGGTACCTTATGAGATAATGTTAAGTGAAACAGGAGAAACTCTTATCGAAGCAATTGCTATGGTGCGGCTCATAAGATATCTAAAAAGAATTGAGCAAATGGGAGTAGGTAGATGGCCTAATGTTATCTTCAAGGAAGGCATGAGTGAAAGAAAAAAAACATGGATGAGACAAAACTACACATGGATGCAAAAATGAAATATCTACCTCAATGCTTGTCCCACAAATAGCAAGGAGCTAAAGAATTTTGTTATGGAGAAGTTTCATAATCAGGTATGGGGAAAAGAGTTGGGTAGAAAGAAGAAGTACTACATTGAAGAATTCAACCCTACGTATGATCTCCAACAAAAATAGAACATTGGAGCTAACATTCCGTGGAGGGCAAAGGTTTTTATTGCTCAATTAAGAACCAACTCGCATCAACTTCGATGTGAAACAGGACGGTGGAAAAGGCCTAAAGAAGCTTGGGAAGAATGAGTGTATACATTTTGCACACATTTCATTTTAGAATGTGATGTGTGTAAAGACATCATAGAAAGTTATGGGAATATGTTTGCATTTGTTTCTTAGCATTGTCTTTTCATCAATGGAATTGTTGGAAGGTTGGATCATCATCAATTTAAATAAGAAAATGACTGAAATATAAAAGACCAAAAACATAGAACTAATAAACATTAAAATTAAAAATTAAAAAAATAAATACCTACCAATGCTTCATGCTAAAATTAAAAATTAAAAAAATAAATACCAATTGTCTTAACATGGCACGACCTATACTTGAACTTTGATTTCCACATATTTCCGCAAAAAGAAATATAGCATGACCCATATACACGGAACTTTGATTTCCACATAGACGATGTCGCAACTAGAATTCGATCACGATTATTGGATACAACTGCAATGGCCGCTCTGCAACTGCAAGGCTTTGCAATCTCAAGTTCAAGCGCGAATGCCAGCATCAGAATTCCTGCTTTCTTTTCACAGTGCAAAATCAAAGTTTGGACAGCGCTGAATATAAACAATGTGAGAAGGGGAGTGAGGGCACTGTGTAGCGCCCCTCCAGATTATTTGAGACTGACAGACCAACAGCTGTTTGAACAATGCGAAATGGACACCTTCAAGTCCTCTGGTCCAGGTGGACAGCATCGCAATAAACGGGAAAGTTCGGTCAGGCTCAAACATGTTCCCACCGGCGTCATAGCGCAGGTACTATCCCAACTCCTTTATTTTCTCATAATTCTTTCTTACTCTGATGAATTTTAAATCTCAATCTGCATTGTGAAATTGCGCAAATTGTATCATAAGGAAGATGTTTTTATGAACAATTCTTAGTCATTGGGCAACCACATTTCAGGTCACAGAAAAAACTGAACCAACTCTCTCAAAATGATTTATTCTTAGCATTTGGAATTGCATATATTGGGGGACCCTTGTGGCCCATTCAGTAGGCTGTATTGACCAGTGCAAAGTAGGTTTGGTTTAGTGGAGGACACCAGACGTTGGAGGGACCATTGCTCGACTTTAAGCCTCTGAAATGGTATTGAAGCGTCAGGGTTGAGGTAGATGACTGGAATATAACAGACCACTATAACTGTTATAATAATTTTGATTTTGAGCCAACCAAGCACACACTGAACCCCCACGCAGGGGTGAAAGTGTGCATTTGTGCCCCCTGCGGGATGGGGGTGGAGGAGAGGGAAGGTGGTTGAAGGTGTGCTCTATACATCTTCACCTTCTCACCACCCACCTTTGTAGTGGGTGAAGGTGTGCATTTGTTCAGCTCAAATATAGCTCCATGTTTATTAGACATCTATGTTCTTATGGTGTTTTGCGACGTCCACACAGGCTGCATATTAATATTTTACGATCACTGTCTAGCTGTTTATGATTTTGCTCACAGCAGTCCTGGTGACCTGTGACAATCTCGTAATCACTCTAACCCCAAGGGTCCAAGAAAGTCATTCAAAGTGGGCTTTAAATGGTGAAGCCCATTGTCTGCCGCTGCATGCCATGAAGGCAAGGTTGATCCTGCACACAGCTTAACGGTTAACCACCCAGCCACAATGATCATTCAAATCCTAAAGGAATGAAAGCGAAAACATGAAAACTAAAAAACACAATTAGAGTTTTCTACCTGAGAAAGTGAGATGTGATTTGGTTCTACTGCATGGGATCTTTGTGCAAGCCACAAGGTGCTAAAGCTGCATACAACAATCCCAAGCATAGTAAGCTTTTCTGCAAACAAAGGGAAAATAATGATACAAAAAGAGGTTGAAAATTGAAATACAGTCCATAAAAACCTTGGTAAAAGGGAGAAAAATAAACGGATAGAAGTTAGTGTATGCCCAAAGTCTTGAACAGTGGAAGCTTACTTCTCACACTGATAGCTACAGCCTTTTTGATAAATCTGATTCTTGTAAGACAGTTTAATTCTATGCTGTAGAAATCTGTTTCAAATTTTTTGGTTGGTGTTGCACATTTTGAGGAAACTCGATGTGTGAAATGCTAATGGCAGCTGGGAGTTGCTATAAGATGAAATGTGACATTCAACAGGAATGCCCACTTAAGGCTATTGGCAAGTGCTTTCGTCCATCTCTGAGCTGCAGACCTAACACATCCAGGACTGGAAGCAAAGCTTAGAGAGTCCCTTCATAGGAGAGGAAGCATCCCTATCCACTTGGTGACATGTTGAGTAACTATTTGTATTTTTTGTTGTATAAAGATTGAAACTTGAATATCAACCAGGCATGATTTTTTTAGTTGAAGAATTTGGCCATGTCTTACGGTCCAAGTGAGGTCTTACAATCCAAGTTGATGTCACAAATCATTTTATTCGACGATCTGAAATGGATCCATGAGTAGGCTCTAAGTTAACAAGGCAAAAGATCATTACCGGTTAGTGAAATGAGTACTCTGAATATGGGTAGGAGTTCCCCCATGCTATTTGTAGGTTAAAATGGTAGGGGTCTGTTGACAAAATGTAAATTTTAGTTAACGATGTTATGTTCTATGCTTTGCACAATCACTTCAATGTTCCTTTAGCAGCCCAATGGCAATTTCCAATTTAGTTTTCTAATAGCAATCACATTAACCATAATTCACATTGACAGTAACTGTAGATAGAACATGAAACACAAAATGCAGAAGGCAAGAGAACACTAGATTTGGCGAATGCCAGGGAAAAACCCCAGATGGGGAAAACCATCTCGATCAATTCTTCTTCATTATTACATCGTTGTTCAATAGAGTTGAGATGAGATGCAGAGATGGTACATGATGACAGGATGGCATGATGGATTGGTAGGTGGAATTCTCCTTAGTTGAGAGGGAGTGTTAAAATTGGCAACTAGGGCCAAATTCCACTTTGGACAGCTCATTTGATGGAGATGATTATTGCATTGAATTCCTCTTTTCGAGAGGACCAAAATCGACCAAAAGATCATTAAATTTGGATAAGCAGAAATGTGTTTTTGAATTTATGCCCACACAATTTGCAAGGTCGGCCACATTATCATGTAGGCTCATGAAGCCCAAGAGACATGTCACTTCACCCTCAATGATTTGTATAAACAAGAGAGACCTCCACCCTCATTTGGCATCATCTCATCTCACACATACTTCTCTCTCCTCATCTGATTGGTTCGTCAATTTGGCTGCATCTCTTTTTGGAAGAGAATGATCTCCAGGACATCGTGAAAGATGCAATGACACCACCAACAGATCCATAGTAGTTGGCAGCCTACAACAAGGAGGTAAATCCAAGCGGATAATCTTAGATGCCATTAAAGTTCACTTGATCCCTCACATATCCAAGAAGAACAATGCTAAGGAGATGTTTGATGCATCTGTAAACCTCTACCATAGTGAGAACATTAATAGGAAGTGATCTCGCGGAACAAATTCAAGTCCATAGAGATGACCAGATTTGACACCATTACCATTTACCTATTGAAGATCACATATACAGTAGGGGAGAAGGTGGAAGATGTCAAGTTGGTGAACATGGCACTTAATGGATTCCCAATTTGGTGGGAACTATTTTTCCAAGGTGTTTGTGCTCACGAGAAACTTCCTAATTTTGAAATACTGTGGGATGACTTTATCTAGGAGGAGAATCGAATGGAGTCAAATGTTAGGAAGAAGGGCGGTGACGAGAACTTGGCCCTATTTAGTCAGACGAAAAAGGGAAAAGGAAAAGGTTCCAATAGGGTAAGGGAAGAGTGAGGAGTTAGCTGTTGAGATTTTGGGGTGTTGGGGTAGCATCGGATGTGCTCTAGCTCCCAAACTTTGTGGAGGGACTAGAGTACATGAGATCTCCAAGATCCAGAAAGCAATTTAAGAAATTCAATCTTGTTTAAGAGATATTTAATTAATTAATCTTTTTAATTAAGGACCCTAAGTCTAACTTAGGAAAATTAAAAGATTAAAGTTAATTAAATTAGACATGTGATGAAAATGACTTAAGTCACACAGATCAAACATCTTTTAATATTAGCCATCGATTCAAGATTAGATCATGGTCGTTGATGTTTCAACGAGAAAAGTATAAGAAGAGGGCTTGGGGTTAGTTGAAGAACACACACAGTGGCAGAGCACTGAGACTAAGCTGGAATTCTAGGGCGTGGTTTGCTAAGAATTTCAGAAGTGTTTCAGCTGCAATGAGGGGTAGTATTGGCGAAAGGGATGGTTTGATCCCAGGCCAAGAGTGCAACAAGGGCAGAGAAGCAGCAGACTGAGCAGCGCAGAGGGAGCAGCAGCTACGCAGAGCAACCACAACCCAGCAGAGGCAGTACAGAGGCTTCAAGGGCTACGCAGGCCCAGAAAGGGCAGCGCAGGGGTAGCATGAGGCTAGCAGGGTTGACGCAGGCCCAGGCAGGGCTGTGCAGGGGCAGCGTAACCGAGTCCGGGGTGACGCAAGCCCTTCCTGAGCAGCGCATTGGCTGACGCAGAGGGCTTCAGAGCAGCGCTGGGGTTTCTGAAGACTAAAAATGGCCGAGTTCTGTAAATCCCGTTTGAGGGTGTGGATCAGTGAGTTTTTCTGTCTCCAGAGCAGAGGTATAGCTGCAGATTATTTATTGTCTCTATCGGGTTAACCAGTTTGGTGCCCAGATTTGTTGTACTTAGATTCTACTTAATAATAAAACCTTCCAATAGTTAGAATACCGGTTTTCCCGCATTGGGTTTTTCCGGGAATAGTTGTCCAAAAAATCCTTGTGTGTCACTTTGTCATTGTGCATGTATTCAATTTAGATCTGTATGTGTAGGATGTTAATGTATTTACTTCGATGTTAGTGCTGAAGATTTCACATTAATAACTTAATGTAAGTAGGAGAAGCAAATCTGAAAATTAACAGTAGGGTTTCTGTTTGAGATATTCAGAAATTTTCACATGGTATCAGAGCGATCACAAATCTAGCCTGGATCTCCAGCAAGAAGACTGACGAATCTTTGCTGCAGAAAGCAGCAGCAACAGCAGTAAACCGGACCAGAGAAGGCAGTGCAACAATAGAAGGAAGCAGAGCCGAGTAAAGGCAAGGGTGACGCAGTCTCCACCCAGACTCACGCAGGCCCACGTACTTACTGCGCAGAGGCAGTGCAGAAGCTGCGCTGAGACTGTCTGCTCACGTAGAGGCCAGCTAGGGTGACATAGTCAAGCTGATTGTTGTTCAGAGTGCCGGAAGCTGAGCTGTTGACCTTCAACAGTTGCTGGTGGGGTGAAAATTCCGTTGGTGCAGAATTTAGCCTAAGCTAAGTTGACGAAGAGCTGGAGGAGAACATTTTCTTAGAATATTTCCTGCCAAAGAATTATGAAGATCGATCAGAGGATCAAAAAGCGCTGATTCATTTTGTTTGGCAGACTTCCAAGGGAGGGAGTCAGTTGTCAGAGGGAGAAGAGGGTGGTGCCTTTCTCGCCAAGGACCCTAGATCCGAGTCTCTAGGGTAGAGAGGAGGATTCGTTCCGACACATTTTCTGAGCAGATGGCACCCCATGGACTATGTGATCAGGATAGGTTGGACGACCTGTCCAACTTTGCAATCTGGAAGGCCAGAATCCTAGTAGTTATGGAGGCATATGGCTTGAGGGTGCATGCAGAGAAAGTCTCGGCCACATCGACCAATGCGACTCCTGGATAAGCATGAAGAAGCAGCGACACACGCCAAGCGCTTCATTATGGACGGGGTCAAAGATCATGTGGTTCCACACATAGCCGAGAAGGCAACGACTCATGAGATGTGGGTAGCTCTAACCACACTATATGAAGGAAGATCCGTCTAGAGGAAGATGCTTCTAGAGAACCAACTGAGGTTATTCATGATGGCCAAGGGAGAAGAGATGGACCCTTTTCTATCCAGACTACAATCGATCCGGGATCAGCTAACTGTCATGGGAGTCAAGATAGATGATGATATCATGGTGAGGACTACTCTCAATGAAGTCATAGAGGACTGGGAAACTTTTGTCCAAAGTCTCTTAGGCAGAGCGTACCTTCCCAACTAGGACAACATGTGGGCTATAGTTTGACAAGAGGAAATCTGCCGGATGACGAAAAGACAGTACACAACTAGTTCGAGTAGAGTGAAGAAGGAAGAAGAGGAAGATGCAGCCTTGGCATCAAAGAGGCAGCAAGGGAGAAAAAAACATGATTTGTCGAAGATCAAGTGTTTCTAGTGCGACGAACTAGGATATTTCACTAGCAATTGTCCTCATTAGAAAAAGGACAAGGAAGCTTCTAGCTCCAAGGCTGTTGTGGTGGACGATGGTTCTGGAGATGACTTAGCCATGAGCGCTTATGAACCATGAAAGTGGGGTGATCTTGATCTGTAGAGCAACTACAGAGTGGAGGCAGGATCCTTGAGTAGCCCAACTTTTGGATCACATACGAGCTACGGGAGCCTTAAGACGGTAGCGGGGCAAGTGGAGCAATGGGTGCAGAAGAATCACGGATGGAGCAGAGGCAGAGCTGGATGTTGAGAGGGAGCAGCGCAGTGCAGATGCTGCAGCAGCTTCAGCAACGCAGAGCAGGCTTGCTTACACAGTGCAGAGCTGCAGCAACATAGAGGCTTTAGGAGGACAACGCAGCGCAGCAGCAACAACATCGTAGGGGACTTCAGCGCAGAGGAGGTCTGCTTACTCATTGCAGCAGCCTCCAGATGACAGCACAGAGTAGCAGCTTATGGAGCTTCAGTGATGAGATGCAACCCAATTGACTTGTCTGTCAAAGATTGGGCAGGAGAAATTTAGTTGCTTACTCTCAGCAACTGAGTTGCAGTGCAGCAGTTGGTAGCACGATGGAGCAGATTGAGAGGGAGCTGCAGTACGGATGTAGCAGTGGCGGTGGCAACGTCATGGGCAGCAGTATGGGAGAGTAGCAATAGCGCAATGATGAAGGGCAGCAGGTCAAGCATCGGCGCAGAGACCCACACCAGCGATCAGTGCAGAACTTTGGGGCAAAGTATTGTTACTAGAGCACATTCCTGCTAAGAGGGAGTGTTGATATTTTGGGGTGTTGGGGTAGCATTGGATGTGCTCTAGCTCCCAAAATTTGTTGAGGGACTAGAGTACATGAGATATCCAAGACCCAGAAAGCGATTTAAGAGATTCCATCCTATTTAAGTGATATTTAATTAATTAGTCTTTTAATTAAGGACCCTAAGTCTAACTTAGGAAAATTAAAAGATTAATGTTAATTAAATTAAACATGTGATGAAAATGACTTAAGTCACATGGATCAAGCATCTTCTATTCTTAGCTGTCGATTCAAGATTAGATCATGGCCGTTGATGTTTCAACGAGGAAAGTATAAGAAGAGGGCTTGGGGTCAGTTGGAGAACACACACAGTGGAAAAGCACTGAGACTAAGCTGGAATTCTAGGGCGTGGTTTGTTAAGAATTTCAGAAGTGTTTCAACTGCAGCGAGGGGTAGTATTGGCGAAAGGGATGGTTTGATCGCAGACCAAGAGTGCAACAAGGGCAAAGAAGCAACAAACTGAGTAGCGTAGAGGGAGCAGCAGCTACGCAGAGTAGCCACAACCTAACAGAGGCAATGCAGAGGCTTCATGGGCTACATAGCCTTGACGTAGGCCCAGAAAGGGTAGCGCAAGGGCAGTAGGAGGCCAGTAGGGCTGACGCAGGGGCAACGTAACCTAGTCCGGGGTGACGCAAGCCCTTCCTGAGTAGTGCAGTGGCTAAAGCAGGCTAGCAGAGTTGACACAGAGGGCTTCATAACAGTGCTGGGGTTTCTGAAGATTGAAAAGGGCCGAGTTCTTTAAATCCCGTTTGAGGGTGTGGATCGGTCAATTTTTCTATCTCTAGAACAGAGGTATAGTTGCAGATTATTTATTTTCTTTGTCGGGTTAATCAGTTTGGTGCCCAGATTTGTTGCACTTAGATTCTATTTAATAATAAAACCCTCCAGCAACAAGAAGACCGGTTTTCCTGCATTGGGTTATTCCGGGGATAGTTGTCCAGAAAATCCTTGTGTGTCACTTTGTCATTTGCATGTATTCAGTTTAGATCTGTATGTGTAGGATATTAATGTATTTACTTCGATGTTATTTTCCCCAAGGAAAACTCGTAATTTTCATTATATTGAAGAAAATTACATGTTGTAGATGCCTGTGGCATATTCATCATAATTGTGACAGTGGTCACATACAAAAATAAAGGTCCAAAAAAACCCCTGTTGGGGATTCATGAAAGTTCAATACAATGTCTGCTGATATAGAGTCAATACATACAGAGAGAATAAATACATATGATAACCATGAGCCTGCAAAAAACATGAAAATCCGGCTAATTGCCCCCTGCCAGATGCTGATCTAGTATGGGTGATGATAATAACTGAAATGTTCCTGTCCATTGTGTACTTCAGTCAACCAGGTCCCTCGAGGCTGGAGTGCGGCCTCCTTGGATAGCGTGTCAGAAAGATGGTTGCGCTCCCTGTAAATATGGCAACAAATGATAGAATCAAATTGTCCTTTCAAGTGCCAAGAGTCCTCCAAAATGTGACAGAGTGTGTGCACGTGACATACAGATGTCTGGTTGAACCGGCTGATGACGATCTTTGAATCTCCAAAAATTTGTAAGTGATGACAGTGATGTTCAATGACAAATTGAAGAAGGTGTCTCAAGGATATAAGTTCAACATAATTATTGGTACCATGCCCCAATCCCATTTTAATTCTGTAATGGTGTTGTTCGTTAATGTAGAGGATGGCGCCACCCCCACAGCCATGTTGCTGGGCATAACCATCAAAGTAGGCCCATGGAAGGTCACGGTTAATAGATTCCGGTGTCAGAATGCAGGGGTCTCATCATGAGGAAGGTTGTTATAGAGGGAAATGATGTTGGCAGATGCGCGGGGCCAATTAGGCGCAATATCGAGAAATATGCACTTGTTGCGAATGATCCAAAGTCCCCAACAAATAAGGAGGGGGAGGTTGCGAGAGTTATGGATAGATGCATTAATCCACCAAGTATGCCATGCTCCAGGGAGATTTGCCCCATCCCATCGGAGAGTAATCTGAAGAGCAGATAAGGTCTGTTGCCAAAGAGCCCGAGCTGCAGGGCAGTGTAGAAACAGGTGATTGACGGATTCAGATGCATCTTTGTACAGAATACACCAGGAAGGACCATAAATGGATCGCTTCTGCATGTTATCCCCAGTCGGTGCAATGTTGCGAATTATACACCACATAAAGAGAATTGATCTAGGCGAAGCTTTTAATTTCTAGATGCATCCCCACCACCAGGTGGAGTTCAAAGGCCGATTATTTGAAAATATAAATGGGTAACCATCCTTTGGTGTATATTGAAATACATCACATTTATGCATTACATGATTTTGGGCACTGGTTCTGTGCTGCTGATGCTTGGCCTCTTGCCACTCAACTCTGCACTGCTGCTGCCATTTTGTACTACTACCCATGACGCTGCCACTGCCATTGCAACATCTATACTGCAACTCCCTCTCCATTTGTTGCATCCGTGTTGCTCATAGCATTGCCACTGCTGATCTGTTGCACTGCAACTTCAGTTGTTGAGAGAAACAACTGAATCTCCTGCCCAATCTTTGACAGACAAGTCAGATGGGCTTTATCCTCATCACTGAAGCTCCATAGGCTGATGATTTGTACTGGCATCTGAAGAATGATGCACAACAACAACTCTGCTCTGCGTAAGCAGACTCCCTCTGCACTGCTGAAGTCACATCAGCCCTTTGTGCTAAAATCCCTCACGCTGCTGATGTGCTGCGCTGGCCTTCTGAAGCCTCCACGCTACTGCAGCTCTGCTCTGTGCTGTTGAAGTCACATCAGCCCCTACGCTGTTGCTGCATTTGCACTACGCTGCTCTTTCCAGCCATCAGATCTGCCTCTGCTTCATCCGTGATCAATGCACCCACTGCTCCACTTGTCCCACTACTGTCTTAAGGCTGCTGTAGCTCGCATGTGATCCAAGAGATGAGCTTCTCAAGGATCCCGCCCTCCATTCTCTAGCTCCTCTACAGATCCACGTCGCCCCACTTTTGTGGTTCATGAGCGCTCATGGCTGCATCATCTTCCGACCCATCATCCGCCACAACAGCCTTGGAAGAAGAAGCTTCCTTGTCCCTTTTCTTCTAAGGACAATTGCTGTCAAACTGTCCTAATTCACCACACTAGAAACACTTGATCTTTGACAGATTCTTCTTCTTCTTTCCCTGTAGCCTCTTTGATGCCAAGGCTGCATCTTCTTCATCTTCCTTCTTCACTTTGCTCAATCCAGAGCTGTACTACTTCTTGGTGATTCTGCGGAGTTCTTCTTGACGCAGAATTGCCCTCAAGCTATCCCAATCTGGGAGGTCCGCTTTGCCCAAGATACTTTGGACAAAGGTTTCCCATTCATCTGTGACTTGCATTGAGAGCAATCCTGACCGTCACATCATCCCCCACTTTAGCACCGATTGCAGTCAACTGATCTCTGATCGACTGCAATCTGAAGAGAAAATGTTCCATGTCTTCTCCCTTGGTCATCATGAATGACCTCATTTGAGTGTCCAACAACTTCTTCTTTTGGACAGACTTTCCCTCATATAGGGAAGTTAAGGCCTTCCACATCTCATTAGTTGTCTTCTTCTCAGCTATGTGTGGGACAATATGGTCCTTAATTCCATCCATGATCAGCCGCTTGGCATGCCCAACAGCTTCATTATGCTTTCTTAGGAGATCTGCATCTGTCGGTGTGGCCAGAGTTTGCTCTGCATGGTCTCTTAGATGATATGCCTCTAGGACTATCGGGATCCTAGCCTTCCAAACTGAGAAGTTAGAAAGGCCATCCAATTTGTCCTTATCACGCAGTCCATGAGGAGCCATCTGCTAAAAAATGTGTCGGAACTTCCCTTTCTCTTTGCTAGAGAACTGGATCTAAGGCCCTTGGTGAAACAGGCACCTTCTGCTCCCTCTGACCACTGATTTCCCTTCTTGGAAATATGCCAAATCAACAATGATTCAGCTCTCTTTGATCCTCTGATCAATCTGCAAGTTTCTTTCTCTAGAAACTCTTTGAGAAGTTGATCTCCTCCCGCTCTTTGTGACTTGTGCTTAGGTCAAAAAATTGAAAACTTCAGAAATTTAATCCCACCAACACCTACTGAATTTCTGCAGCTGTGCTTTAGGCTCTTCTGGATTTGACAGAGTCAGGTCTGCGTCACATTGGCTGGCTTCAAACAGTCCCAGCACTGCCTTTGCGCAGTAATTACATGGGCCTGCTGTGAGACATCGTTATACTGCGTCACCCTGCCCTCTACGTATCTTCTGCTGCTCTGAAAACTGCGCTGTCCCTTCAGATCTGCCCTTCTGCTGCTCTTCTTGCTGCTTTCTGCAGCAAGAACCTTTAGTCTTTTGCTGGTGACCCTCCTAGATCTGCAATTGCTCTGATACCATGTGAAAATTTCTGAATGTTACATTTATGCAGAAATCCACTGTTAGATCTAGTTATGCTCCTCCTACTTAATTAAGTTATTAAGCTGAAAATTTAGATTAATATCGAAGCAGAACACATAACAGACTTTCACCAATTCAGATCTAGAAAAAGTACATGCACACATAGACAAAGTGACACAATGATTTTCTGGACAAAATAGTCCCCGAAAAAACCCAATGCGGGAAAACCGGTCTATTGGCTGCTGGAGGGTTTTATTATTAAGAATTTTTCTGAATACAACAAATCTGGGTTCCAGATCTAGAAAACCCGACAAAGATAAAATAGATCTGCAACTCACTGGCTGTTTTGAAGCCAAAATAATGACTGATCCACACCCTCAAACGGGATTTACAGAACTCGGCCAAAATTAGGCCCTAGAAACCCCAGCGCTGCTCCTGAAGCCCCTGCGTCCCTTAGCGCTGGCCTGGAAAGGGATGCCTCACCCCAGACTGGGTGACGCAGTCCTTACGCTGCCCCTTAGGGTATCTGCGTAACACTTGAGGGCTTCCAGTTGAATCACGCTGTCCTGGGAGGGACTGTGCAACACCTGCGTAGCATAGTTGCTACCCTCTCTGCTGCTGCTCTCCTGCTTCTCTGCGCTACCTCTTTGAGCTGATCTCTGCCTCTTGCTGATTCTAGACACTGGGATTAGATCATCCCCTTTGTCTAAATTCCCCTCTCTGCAGATGAAACACTTCTGAGAATTCTTAGCAAACCTGCTCTAGAATCTCAGCTTAGCTTCAGTGCTTTGCCTCTGCGTGTCTTTACAAATGACCCCAAGCCTTTCCTTTATACTTTTCTCGTTGGGAAACCAACGACCATGATCAGATCTTGAATCAATGGCTAAGATTAAAAGAAAGCTTGATCCGTGTGACTTAAGACAATTTCATACCAAGTTTAATTTAATTCACTTTAATTATTTAAGTTTCTTAAGTTTAGACTTAGGAAATACATTAAAATAGTTAATTAATTAAATATTTCCCAAACCAGATGAAATTTCCCAAATCCCTTTATGGGTCTTGTAGATCAAGTGTACTCTAGTCCCTCCACAAAATTTGGGAGCTAGAGCACAACTGATGCTACCCCAAATACACAAAATCTCAACAAGGTGTAGCTTCCCAAACAATTTTGATAAGGATAAGTCTGCCTGCCTGGGAGAGCCAATGGTGGTGCCAAACAGATATTTTCTTTTCCAGCTTTGCAATGAGCCATGACCAATCAACGTTATGGTAGGCAAGTGGCTTTAACCTGAATCCCAAATATTTGAGGCCTTCCGAGAAATCAAGGGTCATGAAAGGGAACCGTTGCATGGCTAGAGCCCTCTCATGTTGTGAACATCCAATGGCTGTCAGAGTGGATTTGTGATTGTTGCAAATCATACCAATGGCAAGGCTGAATGAGGAAAATATGGCTGAAAAATAAGTGATGTCCCCCATAGACCCATTGAGGAAGATAAGGACATCATCGACAAATAGGAGATGGGATAGGGTACAACCACCTGCGATTCTGATGCCCAAGAGTCTGCCAGAGCGACGATCATGTGTAATCTATCGACTGAGAGCTTCCATGATTAGCAGGAAGAGGAGGGGGGAGAGAGGAAAAACATGTCTGAGTCCTCTCTCAGAGTGGAAGAAAGGGGATGTCGATCCGTTGATAAGAACACTAAATGAAACATTAGTGATGTAGCACATGATCCAGTTAATGAAGGGAATGGGGAACCCCAGATGAGTTAGGAGCATACGAATGTATAGCCAATTGGAGTGATCGAAGGCCTTTGCCAGATCAATTTTAAGTATTATGCCTTTGAGGTTCTTAGTCTTAATGGAGTGTAAAGCTTCTTGTGCAGTTCCAATGGCCTTGTGGATCTGACGGTGGTGACGGAAAGCAAACTGTTCAGGTGATATGTGTTCAGAGAGGATGGGTTTGAGCCTATTGGTTATGATCTTGGCAATGATTTTGTATATGTAATTGCATAAGGATATGGGGCGGTAATCAGAAAATGAGTGAGGGGAGTCCGATTTGGGGATAAGAGCAATAAAGGTCGAGTTGAAGGCATCATATAATTGACCAGTTTGCCTGCAGTGCTCCACAATATTGAGGGTGTCCTGTCCTAGGGTTTCAAAAAAGGCCAGATAGAACTTTATGGGCCATTCATCATGTCTCGAACTTTTATCTTTCTTGAACTATTTAAGGGTATCCTAGAGTTCCTTCATTGATACAAGATCAGTCAGGGATTCATCCTCATGTGGCTCCACATATCGAGGAAATAATCCGGTAACCTTAATTATCTCTGGAAGTGTTGTTGTTTGAGGAGCTTTATATAGATTTCTAAAGTGAGAGACGCCCATATTTGCCAATTGATGAAAGGTTTGGGCTTGATTCCCCAATTCATCTTCTAGCTGCCAGATCGTATTAATGGCCCTTCTTCCATTTGCAAATTGATGGAAGAATTTGGTGTTCTCATCTCCAGCCTATAGCCAAATAGCCTGACTCCCGAGTCGCCAAGTCTCTTCTCGGTCCTTCAAATTCCAGATGAATAATGTGGGCTTTAGATTCATCAGATGTGAAGCCTTTGTCGAGTGATTCACTAATGGATGCAAGCTCTGATTCGATGGATACCAATGCTTGATCATCCTTGATCCTTTTTTCCTTTGCCCAACTGATAGTGAGCCCCTTGACTTCTTTCATCTTGTATGCAAATGAGGCCGAGGGATCAAGGTTAGGGGGATTAGGGTGAGTGGTCCAATAGTGGTATATCAGGCGAATGTAGTTCGCATCGTTGAGCCAGGTCGCATTGAATTTGAATGGGGCTCTGGGCTTGAGAAGCTCTCTAGCAAGTTCCAGATATATGGGAGAGTGGTTAGAAAGTCCGTCGGAGCTAACCCATTGTCTGAAAACGGAGGTGCTATCCGCAATAGCCTCATGAATCAGAAATCTGTCCAATCTCCTAGCCAAAGAGGCCGATCCTACTCTTCTATTGTGCCATGTCGGTTGAAGCCACAAGGGGTAGGGATATCCACCAATCTATGATCTTCGAGCAGTGCCCCAATGGTGTCGGATAGAGGGTTGATCCGGGCAGAGTGTCCCCAAGATTTTGCCAGGCCGAGAGAGAAGTTCATATCTCCTCCCAATATGAGGTTCTTTGAGTCAAGGAGGGAGAGGTTAAGCAAATGCTCCTAGAATCGGATCTTATCATTACAGGGGCCATATATGTTCAAAAGGCGGAATTCTCGACCAAGGTCGGTGGATAAGATGTGAACCCTAGTGAATCCACCCCCCAAAAAAATTGTGAAGAATGATAGAGCGTGGATTGATGCCCAGTGCAACGCCCCCAGATCGACCACGGGCATCCATGGCATGGAAGGTCCAATCAGGTCTGATAGTTTGGAGAGCATGAGTAACCGAGGCCGTAGAGTCGAGGGTTTCTTGAAGGAAAATAACATCAACCAGAAAGTAATCAAATAACCTTTTGAGGGCAAGTTTTTTTGTGGAGCTTGCCATCCCGCGACAATTGAATGATAGAATCTTCATGGGGAAACTCCGGGGAGCGTTGTCTGTGCTCTAAGAACCCGATCAAGTGTTTGCTGACGACCTTGTGCCACATCTTGCCCAGCCTATATGATGGCTCTAGAAATGAATGAGTGGCGGCCTCTAGTTGATTTTAAGGGCGTGAGGATGGGATGATAGCCAACCCCCTAGATGATGTAGAGGATATTTTAGATAGGGACATGAGGAAATAAGATTGACTACCCCTAGATTCAGATGACGACTTCGAGGCGGAGGGTGGAATGGAGGGTGCGGGGATAGTTGGAGTGACAGAGATGGATGGGGGGGAGATGTGGGGTGGACAAGGTATAAATGGAATAGACGAGCCAACAGATGGGATATGCAAAGTTGAAATCAAAATAGATGAAGCTCATTGAAATGATGATGTGAGGGGGAGAGACAATGAAATACCCAATGAAATATTTGTAGCAGCTGTCTTGGATTGAGTAATCCGCGGAGATGGAGGCCGAGGGGCACCAGAGGCTGATCCAGCTGCTGATTCTTTCGACCGCAGAGCCCGTCTGCGCGAGTGTGGCTTCCGAGCTGATGGAGGATTGGGGGGAGTCACTTCTGGCGCTGTCGAATTGCATGGCACATCTTGTTTCAGAAGTAGAGGACATTCCTTGTAGAGGTGACCCACATCATGACATCGACGACAACGGAAAGGGACCCCCTCATAATCGAGAACCTGTACCTTGGAGAATTGCTTCCACCTGAGATTAATAGATTTTTCTAAACCCTCTCTCATGTCCAGATGAACTAGGATACGAGCCATCATCATAATGCCCTTGGCTGTGAAGGATTTGTCATAATCCAGATATGTGTCGAGTGCATTCCCAATATGCACGAAGGTATCCTCTGACTAGAAGTGCAGGGGGAGGCCCGGAAGGTGAACCCAGATAGGGCCGATTCCCAAATGCTCGTGTTCCCGATCAAAAAGAGGGCTCCATCGCTTCAGAAGGACTGGCGCCTGTTCAATGTGCTAGAAGCGAGATAGAACCCATTGAATATGTTGAGGGCGCTGAAAACTGAGCGCAAACCATCCACGAGGTAGTATGACGACAGTGGGTAGATCCTCAATTATCTGAAACCCGATTTCCAAAGTCCACAGTCGAAGCCTCGCCAGGTTATATTTGTGTCCCTGGACATGTCCAACCAAGACGCGATCCGCTGTGTCAATGACTTCTCCCATCCGCAGACCGTCTCCTAAGATCAAGTCTATGCCTCTAGAACCAGATTTGACGCACCAAGATTTCCGAGGGCTGTGGGGATGGTTACCATGAGGATGGGAGTCAAGCTCGGGTTCAGATCCTTAGACCTCAGATGGCTTGCATTCATCCATGGGTGGTACTTCAAGGTTAGGGCCGGCAAAATACCCCGACAAAGGAGGGCAAGAGACCAATCGCGGAAAAGCGGAAGAGACGAAACCCTCAGAGGGTTGATATGATGGCCCAGGGAAAAATGAAGTCGGGGGAGTGGTGACAGATACACCTTCAAAGTTCAGGGAAGGGGCGGAGGTCTGAAGACACGAGGAAATGAAATGGATAGACGCTGGAGAAAGAGGGGTCAATGACGCCCGCGGGTGATCAGAAAATGGAGGAATTTGCTCGAACTGGGAGGATGGAGGGGATTCCGATGGAAGGGGGTAATCCTAAAATGGAGGTCTGTTAAACGGGAGGTTAGGGCATATGGAAACCCTAGGTCCACTTGTCGAGGAAAATGGGAAAGTCTGCGCCAGTGAAGCGAAGGGTGGAGGTAGATACGGCGGGGAGGTAGTTCAGATCGACACCCCCTCAAACGGATCCGAGGTATAATCGACAAGTTCCTCCTCCATCACTACAGGTAAGGTAGATCTCACCAGTGCAACATTCAATACCGGTCAAGTAAGCCAACGACAGCGCCCAGACAAAATTAGAGAAGGCGGCTCGTGTTCCCGTGGAGGTAGCAGATAACGAAACGGATGCAAAAGCAGTGAAAAACAACAGACCGCGCCCTAACCGTATGTAGTCGGAGAGGGGCGCCAATGTGACTGCTCGACTATGGAAACCTTCAGAGCATCCTTCGTCTCCATCGCATCCCTCAGATCCATAATTTAACAATCATTGCATTTCGTTTGATGATATTTACTTCGATGTTAATGCTGAAGATTTCACATTAATAACTTAATGTAAGTAGGAGAAGTAAATATGAAAATTAACAGTAGGGTTTCTATTGAGATATTTAGAAATTTTCACATTAGCTTCACAGCTAGGGAAGAAGGACTTGAGTAAAATCAAGTGCTTTCTTTGTCATATGTTTGGACATTATGCATCACAATGTCCAAAAAAGTAGTGTAAAGGGAAGCAACAACAAAAGTAGGTAGCAGCCTCAACAAAAGCTCAGATGAACGAGTTTGTTGCTAAGTTTGAGAAAGAATTCTCATTGTTATCTTGCCTTTCTACTAATACAATTCGAAGGAGTGTGTGGTATGTGGATAGTGGGGAATCTCGTCATATGATATCAACTCAAAAATTGTTTTCTATTCTAACATAGCAGGACTTAGGACTAAAGGTTGGGCTTGGTGATGATGCCAAGCATTCAATTGTAGGAGTTGGTACTATTTCCTTCCAGCTTAAGTTAGGTAACCCTTTAGACTTTAATGATGTGTTATTTGTTCTAGGTCTAAAGAAAAATTTGCTTTCAATTTCAGTTGTGGAAGATAAGGGCTTTGTAGTAAAGTTCAAGAGAAGACAAGTCCTTACCAGGCCAGAAGAATCTAGCGTAGTAGCAACATAAGTGATTAGGACTAGAGAAGGCAATTTGTACAGGTTACAAGGTGAAATTGTTTGAGACTTGGTGCATAGTAGCAATAGCTTGTGCGAGTTATGGAAAAACAAGATAGGGCACCTGCATTCTAGGGCATTGCCTATTCCAAGGGAGATATTCACAAGAATTCTAGATTTCAGCATCGAGCAACAAGGAATATGTAGTAGCATCAATTTTTGGAGGTATGCAGTATGTTTCCTTTATTGACGATTTCTCTTGCAAAATATGGATTTATATCTTGAAGACGAAGGATGAAGTCTTTAGCATGTTTCAAGAGTTCAAAGCTCTTGTTGAGAACCATAGAAGAGAGAAGATCAAGGTTTTAAGATTAGATAATGGGGGTGAGTATACATCATGATTTCAAATATTTCTACAAGAGGGAGTTGACAATTTCATACAACCCACAATAGAATGGGGTTGCAAAGCGAAAGAATTGATTCATTATAGAGACTATTAGGTCCATGATCCATGACTAGGAATTGCCCATGTTTCTTTGGGTAGAGGTATGTAACGCAATAGTCTATGTTTTAAACAGGTGTTCACACAGGATCTTGGAGGAGAAGACACCAGAGGAGGCATTAACTGGTGTGAAGCCAAAGGTAGTCATTTTCGCATCTTTGGTCCAATTTATATCCATGTAATTGTAGAGAAAAGGACCATGTTGGAGCCCTCCAGTAGGAAGAGTTTATTTGTGGGTTATAATGAGACTTCAAAGGCCTACATGATCTGTATTCCAACACAAAGGAAAACAATAGTAAAGTAGGGATGGACTTTACATCTAGGAATTCGCATGAGTTCATTCTAGTGACAAAAGATAAGGAGCAGGATGCTTCAAAGGTTGAATCAGGGTCACCCAATACATAAGAAGTTTTTAGTTCAGAAAGTCAACCTTTAGGTGAGGAGGAGGAGACATTAGCTCCTTTCAGTTTTGTTAGGAGACCTTGATGGTTCACACAAACATTGAGGGATGCTCAGAGTATGTTGAGGCTCCTAAGAGTACATTCAGGGAGAGGAGGTCTCCAAAGAAGTTTCCCAACTATATGGCATTGATGAGTAGCATCATTGATTCCGAGCCCTGTAGTTTTTAGGAGGCATCAGGCCAATAGGTATCACGGGGTGCCATGGTGGAAGAGTACACCTCCATCATGAATAATGATGTTTGGGACATAGTGCCAAGACAAAAGGGGAAATTAGTTATTAGTTCTAGGTGGATTTATAACATCAAGCATGTTGCAGATGGCAGCTTTGAGATATTCAAGGTGAGGTTTGTGGCGAGAGGGTTCTCCCAGGAAGAGGGAGTGGACTATGAGGAGACTTTTGGTCTAGTCACTAGGTACACTTCCATTAGAGCTATTATGTCTACTGTCTCATTTATGGGATGGAGGATACATTAGATGCATGTGAAGACAACTTTCCTTATTGGGATCATTGAGGAAGAAGTGTTCATATAACATCCTCAAGGCTTTGAGATACATGGGAAGGAGAGCCCCATGTTTGCAGGCTTAATAAGGCCTTATATGAACTCAAGCAGGCATTGAGATCATGGTACTCTAGGATTGATGGATACTTTCTTAGTATCGGCTTCACCAAAAGTGAAGTAGATATGAACTTATACTTTATATTTGTTAGGATTGATCTACTTATGTTGGTATTGTATGTAGTTGACTTGTTTCTTACAGGTGTAGAGAAGCTCATTGTAGGGTGCAAAGCAAATATGATAGTGGAGTTCGAGATGAAGCACATTGGCATGATGCATTACTTCTTGGGTTTGGAGGTTTGGCAAAAACCAAGGGAGATATTCCTTGGGCAAGGTAAGTATGCAGTTGAGAGCCTAAAGAGATTTTTAATGGAGGACTACAAATCTATGGACACACCCATGATCACCAATTTGAAGAAGGTGGCAACTTCAAATTCAAAGTTGGTGGTGTTGATTTTTCCTTAGCACTTCAGAATCAAGTCTGTGTCTAGACTCTAAATCACGATCACAAGCACACAAAAATGCGACAACACAAGCACTTTACACAACAGAAAATGCACAAAAGTGAATCAATGTAGTACACAAGGCAATTTTTCAACCTAAAACTTATTATATTACAACTTTAATACAAAAACACAAGGCTCTCGTACCAAGGATCATGGCCCTTACAATTAGCCCTGATACAAGAACAACTAGGGCTTGCGATCAACAACTTATGACACTCAATCTACCCTTGAACAAGACACTTGACTTACTTGTTGAAGGAGGGCCCAACTTAGCCCTTTTGCTCCACGTACCTTGAACACCTGGAAGGTCTGTTCCACCTCTTCTACTGCTTAGGAATTGCTTGCATCTTCAGCTGACCAATCTGCCTCTATCAATGGCATTGTTGCTCCAGTGACATTGAATGTAGGCTCAACCAAACTGCCCTCTATAAACTGTCTTGCTCCTTTAAGACCGCCTGCTCTTAGAGTCTTCAAAGTCTACCCTCTGATCATTGACTTCACTGAATTAGGACACACATCAAATCTGCTCTCTAACTATCTCTTGGATGCTCCAAGGATGACAGAAATTAGTGCTTCTCAAACAACTTTCTAACATTCCCTTTACTTCTCAAAGGATCACTATACACAACGCTTCATTAAGCAATCCTCAGATCAACGATATGCCCACTCGCATTCACTGAACTTAGGCTACAAACAAGCAACCCTCACACAGTCCCTAAACACACTTTAGGATGTCTGAACTAGGGCATGCAATACTCTGTCCTAAACTGCCATATAGGACAAACTTCCCATGATCAAACACAATAACTCTTCTCCACAAAGACGCAACCACATATCATCCTTGTAGTCTCTGCTCAACCTCCAAGGATGTCGGTCCTGTGAATAACAAACACAATCCTACCACAGTTTGACACGTGTGCACCACCTTAGGAAACTCAACCCTGAATTCTACCTCACCACAACTCCAAAATCATCATCAGTTAGCCCTTTATCTCCTTCGTTTAGCTGCTATACTTGAGCTCGACCCCTTCTTCAACATATAAACCCTCTCAGCCTCGTGCACAAAACCTTAAGGGAGTCTGGACCCTCTCTTAACAGTTAGAGATAACTTGACCTAGAACACAAATTGGAAACACATAAATTTTCGGCCCTTACAGAGACGTTTACCTCAACTCGGATGCACATGATTCTCAAGCCTTGATCACAAAACCATGCCTAGATTACTTGACCAACCCTCCTCCTTTTCACTTGTACCAGAACATAGAAACAAAGAAACAAAAATCGTCTTTCGTCCTCCTCTCCAACTCGTCTTCTTGAGGTTTGCGGTCTCTTTAGCTTGTCTTTTATTGAGAATAATTGCTCTTGTGATGCTCCAAATGATCACAACTTATCTCTACTTATAGTGTCTTAGGTGGTGTCATCGTTCCACCAAAGGTCATGTCTACTTATAGTGTCTTAGGTGGTGTCACCATTCCACCAAAGGTCATGTATTGTAGGCCAAGCCGACTTGAGCCTTCCCATAAAAACCCCACTAACATTAGAAATAAATTTCTTCTATTTGACTTTGACCAACATCATTGAAGCCCTAGGTGCCCCTTAGTCCTTCAAGGGTGCTCCATATGCTTTCAATGAATAAACAACTAATTTTCGCCTTGGTCTTGCGCCCACAACTTTGGGTACAAAACCCACTGCTTGGGTACATTGCCCACGAAGCTCCATTTTCGTGGGTCAACTCCTGACAAACCATGTACCCCAGGGGTTGTGGGAGTACCTCCCAAGCTACACATTTCAACAGGTGGATCCTAGGTTGGACAGGTCGCTGATAGGTTCTTTGATGTATTTGGTCAACACTAAACCAAATTATGTGTTGCAGTGAACACCTTGAGTTAGTTCATGGTGGAACTGAGGCATGGGCATTGGGTAGCAACAAAACATGTGCTCAGTTATTTGAGGGGCATAATAGAGTATGGTTTGAGATATCTTGGAGATGGTAAGGTGAAGCTGCAGGGGTATCAGATTGGGAAAGTCGTGCAATGGATAGGAAGAGCACCTCAACAATGATATCCTAGTTCAACAGGAAGCAGACTTCTGTGGCATTTAGCTTAGCATAGGCAGAGTATATGACAGCTAGTACAACAAGATGTAAGGCCATTTGGCTTCACAAGTTAATTGTAGATTTATTTGATTAGGAGTTGGATCCCAATGGTGATCTACTGTGATAAGCAAAGTTGTATCAAACTCTCCGAGAATCTAGTGTTCCATGACAAGTTCAAGCACATAGAGATCATGTATCAATTCTTTCGATATAGGATTTAGAAGGGAGCAATGAAGCTCTAGTACATACCCATAGATCAACAGGTTGGTGGTACTTTGACCAAGCCCTTGGCAAAAGGGAAGTTTGAGGCATTCAGAGACCAACTTGGATTGGTGCAGAATTCCTTCCCAAGGTTACTTGGGAGTGAGAGCGGAAGCGGGAGTGGGGAGCGACATTTTCAAAAGCCCCTGGTTCGAGAGCGAATTTTTATATAATATATATTTATATATATGTTGATGAATATATGCCAACAAAAGCATGTAGATGATGAATTAGATATAAAAAGCATAAAAACATGGATTGACCCATATAACATCAATCATCTCGAAGTTATAGTCTTCATCAACCACGTTCACAAGTTAGTAACATACAACATATCGAGTCTCATGATTCATCAATCTTAAAGTTTCATACTTTCAAAATTCAATATATAACATTTATCATCATTGATCACTAAAGTTGTAACTTGTACTTCTAACCATTACCGTTATCAAGTAACCAAACGATAACAAAGAATATCTAACATGAAATGAAATGTTTCTACTTTCAACTTTTATGAAGCATCATATTCATGAATTATAATTCATTACCAATGAGTTATAGTTGCCAACTTCAAACTTCAAACTTAAATTGTCATATATTGTTTACAAAAAATATCATAATAAATATGAAAGAGTCAACAATTATAAAAACTACTAGAAACTAGAAAAGACAAGTAAATTTATTATTCATTGCTAATTCTTGGGCCTCTTGCTGCCACGAGAAATGTCTAATTTCTGAGAAGGCCGTGGCGGTCTACTGGGAGTCTCCTCCTGCATAGTCGTACGACCAATACTAGAAGGCACATGACCTCCACGTGAGGATATAGGCACATGACCTCCACATGAGGATGTAGATGTAGATGGAGGTGGCGACAACAAATGAAAAGATTGTGGAACTCGAGCACTGCTACTGGATGATGGGGGTGGCATGGTTGTTGTTGCTTCTTCATCATCTTTCAAAAGTTCCGTTTCCAAT
The DNA here is from genome assembly GCA_034641835.2 of Pinus albicaulis. Lineage (NCBI taxonomy): Eukaryota > Viridiplantae > Streptophyta > Pinopsida > Pinales > Pinaceae > Pinus > Pinus albicaulis. The sequence continues at coordinate 666,008,991 of CM076580.1, read as the reverse complement.
TCTTCTAGATGTAGAGCACCATCCTCCAAATTGTCTTCCTTTGTGTTGTTGTACCACGTTGTATATGATGTATCATCTTGAGCCTGATCACAGTAATGACTCAACAACCTCAAGTTGTAGTGCACATAAACCAAGCTTTCTGCTCGGTTTTCATTGAGTCTATTTATTTTCACATTATGGATGAAGCTATAGGTGCTCCAACACCTCTTTGCAGAAGAAGTATTTACAACCTGTGAAAGCACTTTTTTTTGCCAATTTTGGCAAAAGTCCCATGTGATAGCTTCAAATTTGTCTCTATCTTCCATTGCATGCAAATTACCAAACACTCTAGTGCTAGTGAAGTATCTACCTAATTCAAGACGCAATCTAGCATACTCCTCCTTGTCAGGGACCAACTTGTCTAATGCTGTCATATACCCATTTTGTACCTCTGGATATGTATGGGGTTTGGCCCTAACCCCACCCCCCGTTTTAGGTTTTCCCAACCAATACGAAGAGTAGTATTTTGGGGTAAGGATAAATGCCAAGGCATGTAGTGAAACATTAAGTTTATCCCACCTTGCACACACAAATTTGTGAATAATATAATACAAGTTGGGATCTTTTTCCTAAACAATATCGATTATTTGCCCCAACATGTTATCCATCTACTCATACACCTCCCCAATCATTGGTGCATTTGTATCTGCAAAATGAACCATGTTATAAATGGGCTTGGTGAATTGCAAAACTTCCCTCACACGTGTCTCAAACAGACTGTTATCACTTAGGGAAAACCCTGGCTGCAGGAAAAACCCCAAGGTAACCTCAAACCTCTTTTAGGCTGAAAATTGGCCGTTCAACCCGGAGAGGGATCTCTCCCTAAAACACAACTACCCAAATGTCACTATAGTAGAAGGTTTCACTTTTAAGATCTATGGCTAGATTTAGTTCATAGGTTGAAATTGGTTGGGCTGTCTACAAAACATACCATTGGGCATGGAGTCTAGTTCTAAACAAGTAAAGCTACAGATCTAATGAGTAAGCTATAAAAAGCATGATAGCAGTAGATCCTTTGACTATTTGAGAAATTGGAAGAAAAGGACTAAAATGAGACAAAGTATATGACTGATTGAGGAAAACAAATACTAATGGCTGATAAAAACTAGAAAGGAGCATCAATGAATTCCAATCTTGGATACTGACATTTTCAGTCATGAAAGGAATTTTTTATAATAGACAAGAAACTGATAGGGAGTCACAACACATGAATTTTCTATAAAATACTCATTAAAAACTGTTATATATTTAAGACTGCTCAAATATACCAATATGCAAATGTTTTCAACAAAAGGCAACCATTCTTTATTCTTCATAAACTGTTTTATAGAACTTACATAAACTGTTTGCAAAATAATAGTTTCCAGATTTAATTACAAATTGCTAACAATAAAAGAGATAAAGCGTGTCTCTCAAATACATGCATATAAAACTTTCCATGCCTATTTGCATCTAAAGATAATGCTGTTGCTGGAGTCATTGCTGGAGATAAGGAACATCAAGTCTAATTTGATGAGGTGGCATCCAAGTCACCAACTGTCCATGAGATTTTCCCTCACGAATTCCTGAAAAATATGGTTTAGAGATCCCTTCGAAACATTAAAACCGTGATACCTGTTAGAAAACTAAGAGAGATTTTTTGTAAATGGGTCCGTTATAGACAAAAACCTCTTTCGGTTTTGTAAAATTCGTTCTCAGTTGTTTGGAAATTGATTTTGAAAAAAGTTACTAAAACATGATTGAAAAATCCTGAAAAATAGCCTTCAAATAGCCCTTCGAATATTTCAAACCGTAACACTTGTTAGAAAACTAAGAGAGGTTTTTTTAAATGGGTCCGTTGTGGACAAAAACCTCCTTCTGATTTAGGAAATTTGTTTCTATCTATTCGGAAACTGCTCCCGAATTTACTGCCTTTAATAGGAAAAACAGAGTTTTAACTGACAATTTTTTACAAAAATGCACTGGCAATCAACCTGTCAGTTATATTGGAAATGCTAACAAACCCGTTGTCACTGAATTTCTTCATAAAGCTTTATTAGAACATTTAAAAGTTAAAATGTTGATAGACCAACTATCGATGATTTCCCTGTTTATTACAACTAAAATGCTGACATTGCAATTGTCAGCGTTTTCTGAATTTTTTTTAAACAAAAAATGAAGTTTATTGTGATAACACAGACCATCAAGAGCAGTTTCCTCCACCTCTTCAAAACCTTGCTTCTCAACTACGATTGGAGCCCTGTCCTTTAATACATGCCAGTGTTGATTTGATACCATGCTAGCCAATGACTCTCTTACCTTCAAAAGGCGCCTGAATGTGAGGTAATAGCTAGCAAATCTAGTCTTCGCAATCTTCAACAACTCCAAACTTGAGTGACTGTGGAAAAGCCCATGGGTATTGCTATGATTGGTAATAAATTTTATCATTCTCTTGCCTCTCTTGTACAAATTGTTGGAAAGTGTAACTAGGTTCGGTCTTCATAATGACACGTAATTGTGATATTTGTAAATGATGAAAAGAAGAAAATAAAATTATTATTGTAATACTTGCTTCATGGGGTTCATGAGCAAGGGATTTTGTTTTTAGAGTCCATGTCATGTATAAGCCTTCTTGGGCATATAAAGAATGTATTTAAGTCTATAGGATTGTCTTATAGCCCTCCAAGACAAGCACATGTTAACTCCTCTGCAAGTCGCCTTCAAGATAAAGGAAGAACTCCATGTTGACTCACCTAATGAAGACACACCTATTCGGATGCTCATTTTGGCTTATTAACTGTGGGAAACCACTATAAATACTAGCGTAAGGATCAATTACAAATAATGAAGTTTAGATCACTTCTGAAGTTCAAATCATCTCAGAAGCTCAGAAAATTACAGAGATACAGTTCGGATGGACCACAATAACCTTCTCGAGATACCTATTGCAAATTGTAGTGACGAGAATAAATAAAATTTCGTTCTCGGTGCTATCCTAAAGGATGAATATTAGTGCTATCTCAGGAAAAGGACTTGATGCCCTCACAAAAGTAAGGTCTTGGTAATATGACAATGGGGAGGTCCCACAATAAAGGAGATCTTGATGTGAAGACAATGATAAGATCTTTGTAATATTCCCAATTAGCAATAGCTAATTGGAAATATTAATTTTTGACTATTTCACTTTAATAAAGTTAAGTTATAAATAAAGTGGGTGAAGAGGGACACTTAACTCACACTTAGGATAAAAGCATTTCCTAAATTCACTTGGAGACATGATTATTTGGCAGCGTGGGGCCTAGAGGACGAAGTGGCAGGGTGGAGGAGATGTCAGTGTGGGCCCAAGTCAGCGCAGAGCTAGAGAGACAGCGTGGCTCAAAGAGACAATGCAGTTGGTGGTGGGGCCTAGGTGAGAGCAAGGCTCTCCAAACCAATGTTTTGAAAATCGCGATAGGGATTAAATCGGCGAGGGTGAAAAATCAGAAAAAATCATAAAAATCGGGAAAAAATCGGTAAAAATCGAGAAAAGATCGAAAACATTAAATTTTTTTTTTTTTTCAAATTTTCAAGTATTTAAAGCATCCACGATTTTTGACGATTTTTACGATTTTATCATGATTTTTATGATTTTTATCACGATTTTTTCATTTTGGAAAAAGTCTTAGCGATTTTTTCACATTTTTTTGGCGATTTTTACGATTTTTGGCCATTTTTTCAAAAATGAAAAAATCGCTGATTAAATCGGTGATTTAATCGTCATGAGGAAAAAATCGCGATTTAATCGCGATCTTCGCAACACTGCCCCAAACATAAAAAGGGAGAGAGGCTCCTCATTTTGATCATTCTGATAATGCATCTATGTTATTTGTCTTTTGACATTGAGCACGCTTTTGCTGTTGAGCAAAGTCTGCAAGTGCTGTTCAGCACATCAGGTGTCTCCGTGCGGAGATCCCAACCTCAGCCCCGAGGGACTTCGAGTGCCTGTTCGGGAGAGGAGTTCTATCCTTGTTTTGTTGGAGAGAGTTGGAGCAGCCACAGTTGGGATTGTTCACTTGCAGAGATGACACAGTCAGTGAGTGGGAGGACGCAGTCTTGGGAGGAGGAGATTCCAGATTGGGGGTTTATCAGGGGATTCAGCCCAGGAGAGTTGGAAAGGGGTCAGCCCTTCCCTATTCCATCATTTTGGTAGAGTTGGAGGCCATCCTTTGCAGCAGATCATTCAGGGCCAACGTTTATCATTGGGACAACGTGGTACCTCAAGGGAGGTCATTTTCGGAGGTCAGCCATTTTCGAAAAGCTCTCTGTGCTTTTCTAAGTATTGGGTGGAGAGGCCATTCCCAAAGTTTCATAATTTTTTGAGGTGGGGAGCAGCCCCAAAGATTCAGTTTATTCCAGCTGTAGTAGGAGTACGACAGCAACACCAACAGCTTGGAGATTATGCTATCATTGAGGGAGAAGCCATTCCATGATATATTCTGAGAGTATTTCTACGCTTGCCTAGTGCAAGCCAAGGTGCCCTCATTCTGATCACCTTTGTACTCATTTTTATCTTTTAGTATTTAATAAAATGGCTCAGCGTTCTCCATATTATGTTTTGTTCATGTGATGTCTCTCTAGTTGCTGTAGTTTCTTGTTTATGTGCTTTATATTGCTGTTTATTTCTATCCGGAATATTATAGTGGTATTAGAGCTCTTAGACTTGGCTCAGCCTGTGGAGCAGATTGTCTATGACACCAACAGGAAAAACATACATCTGTTACCGAGGAAGTATAGAGACCAAGAGCGCAGGTTAGAGATCACTTTCGGGGAAGGTGACTGCGTTCCAGTAGTGGACGCAGAATGGGAGGAACCAATGGCGAAAGAGAGAGATGCTGGGAAGGAGTTCAGTGAACTTCTCCTCAAATCAGTGCAGGATCTGTCGAGGCGGATAAAAGAGATGGGGCAAAGGTTCACTGCAGAATCTAGACAGTGTGAAACCCCTAGAGGTTTCCATATCGGAGAGGGATTGGGCACATCCCATCATTTGCAGGAGCACCTCACAGCGCAACAAATGACATCACATACGCCTCCACGTTCCACGATGCCCACATTTCTTGCCGCAGACACTGGGGCAGGAGCACAGCAGGAGCAGGAACTGGCTCACATGGGATATTACTTTGCCGAGTATCAGTCCTACGGACAGGAGTTCAGAGATGCCCTCACATTCCATGATTTCGTACAGCTCAAGAGGGACAGCAGACCTTGCAACCATCACAGGGGAAACAGGCATTCACAGGATGGGGATGTACAGCGCACAGTAGGCAGATTTTATCTACTGACATTTGATGGGTCATCCAAGTGTTCGACAAAGGCTTGGGTGGAGAAGTTGGATATATATTTCTAGCTTAACCAGATGGTAGAGACAGAGGCCATCAAGGTGGCAACGCTGCACCTAGAGGCCGAGGCCCATGATTAGTGGTTTCATGGGATGGCTACGCTGGGGCACTCAGAGGTGACAGCATATGCCGAGTTTACACAGAGGCTGATAGAGCGATTTGATCGGAGGGATCCAGAGGAGCACTTTGTTGAGCTGACTAAGCTCAAGCAGACTGGGAGTCTGGACACATACATTTCAGAGTTCTGGAGACTCTTCGTGATGGTGCCTGACTTATCCGCAGCTAGGATGATCTACATGTTCATTGACGGATTCGCAGAGCCTCTTCGGGGGTTAGTCAGATCGATGAGGCCAGCTACACTCCATGACGCAGATGGGAGGACTCGGGACTTGCAGGATGCACTGCCCTGGACTAGAGCTCCTTTCCCCCAGAGACCGGCATTTCAGCTGATGTGGAAGGACATGAGAGTTTCGCCTCCAAAGGGGAATCAGAGCAGAGGGCCTTTGGATGACGAGACTAGAAGAGATCTGAGGCGAAAGAGGCTATGTTTCACATGCCAGGAGCCATGGGCACCAGGACACCGTTGTGCCGTGGGGAAGGCACATTACATCGAGGTTTTCTCTAACAATGGTGGGGAAGAGGAGGAGTATGAGGAGATAGAGGCAGGAGGCAGCAGTACAACGCAGAGAGGAGATCATCCACCACCTCCACCACCAGGAGCGAGAGGTGCGGCATTTGCACCTACTAGGGGAGCCCTTGCTTCTTTGCGAGGGGTTCCCAAATACTTGACATTGCGTGTCCGAGGTACTGTGCGGGGACAACGTGTTTCAGTATTAGGGGACAGTGAGGCCACCCACAATTTTATTGATGCCCAGTTGGTAGAGCGGAGGAGCATACCAACAGAGAGCTTTGATGGGTTCTCGGTATTGGTTCCAGGTGACAAGACCATGCAGTGTGCCACCTATGTGCCAGCCTTGGCAGTGACTATGGGGACTTACACCCTGACAGATCACTTTTTTGTGGTGGACATTCCGGACACCAACGTAATACTAGGGGTGCAGTGGTTGATCACGCTGGGGAAGGTCACCATAGATTGGGAAACCTTGGAGATGGAGTGGGCGAACAAGAAGACCGGGAGGGATGAGAAGATTCGGGGTATGCACACCTACCCACCACAGATAGTTTCAACACACCGGATGGAGGCAGATTTCTGGAAGGGAGACATAGAGTGGGCAGTGGAGTTGCGTGTTTCAGAGGCAGGGTCTATAGGGCAAGCCGTACACCTAGATGTACAGTCCATTTTAGAGAGATATGCCATGGTTTTTGGAGATATACCACCAGGGCAGCCACCAGATCGGGGATTTGAGCACACGATTGAGCTGGAATAGGGCATCCAGGCTGTCATCACTACACCCTATAGGCATCCTAAGGCCTATAGGGATGGAGATTGAAAGGGCCATTCATGAGCTCTTAGCTCTTGGGCACATCTGTCCTAGCACTAGCCCCTTTGCTTCTTCAGTAGTATTGGTGAAGAAGAAGGATGGCACACTGAGGATGTGCATTGATTATCGGGCTCTCAACAAAAAGACCATGAAGAACCAGTACCCCATTCCACAGGTAGATGAGTTGATGGATGAGTTGAGGGGATCAAAGTTCTTCTCGAATATTGACTTGAGATCCGGGTACCACTAGATTCGTGAGGGAGCAGGATGTTCCCAAGACCGCTTTCAGATGTCATTACGTTCACTTTGAGTTCTTGGTGATGCCCTTCGAGTTGACTAATGCTCCGGCCACTTTTCAGTCATGCATGAATCACATCTTCCGCAGTCACTTAAGGATGTTTGTGCTAGTGTTTTTCGATGACATCTTGATTTACAGCAGGACATGGGAGGAGCAACTACAACATATTGAGGTTGTATTACGCATATTGGAGGAGCAACAATTTTATGCTAAGCTCTCCAAATGCGAGTTTGGGCTAACATAGATGCTCTACTTGGGGCACATCATTGGGGTGGATGGAGTGAGTGTCCACGAGGAGAAGATCACGGCCATCAGGGATTGGCCAGAGCCGAAGAGTGTGACGGAGCTTCGGGGGTTTGTGGGTATCTGCACTTACTACCGAAAGTTCATCAAGGGATTCTCCCAACTCGCTGCACCCCTTATAGACCTTACCAAAAAGGGGGCATTCAGGTGGACTGACACAATGCAGAGGGCTTTCGACAGGCTTAAGGAGGTGATGAGCAACTGTCCAGTTTTGGCATTGCCAGATTTCACACAGCCCTTTGTCCTAGAGTGTGATGCATCAGGGGAGGGGATAGGCACAGTTTTGATGCAGGGAGGCCACCCCATAGCTTTCAAGAGCCGGAAGCTATTGCCACATGAGAGGTTGTATGCTATATACGACAAGGAGATGTTGGCCATCATGCATGCATTGGCCAAATTTTGGTAGTACCTGGTGGGGAACAGGTTCAGAGTGAGGACTGACCACAACAGCCTCCGATTCTTCCTAGAGCAGAAGCAGTTGCAGGAGAGGCAGCAGAAGTGGGTCAGCAAGATCCAGGCATATGATTTCGACATCGAGTATGTCAAGGGGAAGAACAACGTGGTGGCTGATGCACTTTCGCGTAGACTGACAACATTGTCTTTGATGAGTTTAGATACAGACTGGAGGGCTCAGCTGTTGGTTGATTACTCCAAGGACCGTTTTGCCTGTGAGGTGTTGGACAGACAGGTTACAGACGACAGGTACAGGGTGATGGATGAGGTGATCTACTTCAGGGACATGATCTTCTTGATCGAGGGCTCCAAGCTCAAGGAGAAGGTATTGCACGCCTCACATGATTCGCCACTATCAGGCCACCAGGGGTTCACCAATACCTATAGGGCCATCAGAGAGAGGTTCTCATCGAAGGGCCTCAAGGAGGACGTACTCCGACATGTCAGGGAGTGCGAAGTTTGCCAGCGCAACAAGGGGGAGATGAACCATCCAGCGGGTTTACTACAGCCTCTTCCCATACTAGAGGGAAAATGGGAGAGTATTTTGATGGATTTCATCACAGGGTTTCCCATTGTACAGGGCAAGGATTGCATATTTGTAGTTGTTGATCGGTTGAAAAAGTATGCACACTTCTTCGCTATATCAGCACGATACACTGCAACATAGGTAGTGGAGTTGTTCTTCAGGGATGTTTTCAGATTGCATGGTCTCCCAAAGACCATTGTTATTGACAGGGATAGCCGCTTCATGGGCGGGTTTTGGCGGGAGCTTTTCTGTTTGGTGGGCACTGATTTGACCCTGAGCACTAGTTATCACCCACAGACGGATGGATAGACGAAGATAGTGAACAAGTGGCTGGAAGGCTACTTGCGAAACTATGTCAGTGGGCAACAAAAGGCATGGTTACGATGGTTGCACTTGGGGGAGTACTGTTATAACACCACTCACCATATGTCTATCGGTATGTCTCCATTTTATGCTTTATATGGGTATCATGCTTTATCTTTTGCTGACGTGATGTTTGGTGCTAGCAAGGCCCCTAGAGCCAAGGATTGGATCCAAGAGAGTCAGGATATACTCCGAGCTCTTAAGGATAACATAGCTATAGGACAAAATCAGCAGAAGCTGTATGTCGACAGGGGACGGGTTGAGAGGCAGTTTGAGGTAGGGGACTTGGTCTACCTACGGTTGCAACCATATCGGCAATCCACGCTGAAGCAAAAGGGGGTTGAGAAGCTCAAGCCCTGCTTTTATGGACCATACAGGGTGACACGTAGGATTGGGGAGGTTGCATATGAGTTGGAGTTGCCCACTGGTAGCAGGATTCATAATATTTTCCATGTGTCATGCTTGAAGAAGGCACTGGGACAACAGGTGACTGTGACTGAGGAGCTCCTGCCCACAGATGATGAGGGGCATTTCGTGCTCCAGCCGAAGGCCATTATTGACACTAGGGAGAGGCAGTTGCGGAGCAGGACAGTCAGGGAATACCTGGTGAGATGGAGGAATCTATCGGATGAGGATGCCACTTGGGAGAGTGAGAAAATTCTACAACATCCATCATTGCAGTTGCTTGAGGACAAGGAACGTTTTGCCAGGGAGGACTGTAATATTCCCAATTAGCAATAGCTAATTGGAAATATTAATTTTTGACTATTTCACTTTAATAAAGTTAAGTTAGAAATAAAGTGGGTGAAGAGGGACACTTAACTCACACTTAGGATAAAAGCATTTCCTAAAGTCACTTGGAGACATGATTATTTGGTAGCGTGGGGCCTAGAGGACGAAGTGGCAGCATGGGGGAGATGTCAGCGTGGGCCCAAGTCAGTGTAGAGCTAGAGATACAGCGTGGCTCAAGGAGACAGTGCAGTTGGTGGTGGGGCCTAGGTGAGAGCAAGGCTCTCCAAACATAAAAAGGGAGAGAGGCTCCTCATTTTGATCATTCTGATTATACATCTATGTTATTTGTCTTTTGACATTGAGCATGCTTTTGCCGTTGAGCAAAGTCTGCAAGTGCTGTTTAGCACATCGGGTGTTTTCGTGCGGAGATCCCAACCTCAGCCCCGGGGGACTTCGAGTGCCTGCTCGAGTGAGGAGTTCTATCCTTGTTTTGCCGGAGAGAGTTGGAGCAGCCACAGTGGGGATTGTTCACTTGCAGAGATAGCGCAGTCAGTGAGAGGGAGGACGCAGTCTTGGGAGGAGGAGATTCCAGATTGAGGGTTTATCAGGGGATTCAGCCCGGGAGAGTTGGAAAGGGGTCAGCCCTTCCCTATTCCATCATTTTGGTAGAGTTGGAGGCCATCCTTTGTAGCAGATCATTCAGGGCTAGCGTTTATCATTGGGACAACGTGGTACCTCAAGGGAGGTCATTTTCGGAGGTCAGCCATTTTCGAAAAGCTCTCTGGGCTTTTCTGGGTATTAGGTAGAGAGGCCATTCCCAAAGTTTCATAATTTTCAAAGGTGGGGAGCAGCCCCAAAGATTCAGTTTATTCCAGCAGTAGCAGCAGCACGGCAGCAACACCAGCAGCTTGGAGATTACGCTGTCATTGAGGGAGAAGCCATTCCATGATATATTCTGAGAGTATTTCTATGCTTGCCTAGTGCAAGCCAAGGTGCCATCGTTCTGATCACCTTTGTACTCATTTTTATCTTTTAGTATTTAATAAAATGGCTTAGCGTTCTCCATATTGTGTTTTGTTTATGTGATGTCTCTCTAGTTGCTGTAGTTTCTTGTTTATGTGCTTTATGTTGTTGTTTATTTCTATCTGGAATATTACAATCTCAATGGTGACAATGTATCGATGCTAAGAAGGTCGAAGTGGAAGAGGAATCAAGAAGAAGGTTTACTGTCAAGAGAACTTATGTCTTGGTCTTGGAGTGGCTAATAGGTCAAGGGTCTTGGTCTTGGTATTCATCAATTGGAATCTCTATAACAAGAATTTTATACGGGTTTCCTCTTAAAGAGTGAGAGGTTTTGGCCTTGGCTCATAGCCTACATTCTATGTCTCTTGTCTATCTTGTTTATGCATGGGTAGTGTAATGCTCCATACACAGAAAAATAATTGGCATACACAGAAATTTAATTTGCAGACAAATTATTTAAAAGCAGTGATGTATTTCCATGAAATGTAAAGTTCCATACACAGAGAATTAATTACAGACAAATTATATACAACAGTAATGTATTTTAATGAAATCAGCAGTGAAATTTAGTTGAGAAACAATCAAATACATAAGAGAAATACCTGGTACACAGTTGAGACCCTAACTTCAGCAGAATTCCTTTCCTTTGCTCCAAAAACATCCGCCCCCAAAACCTCCATATCACCTCCCTTAAATAAGTTCCATCCACCGCCTCCTACTTCCGAGGTCTTTTCCCCTTATTAACTGTGATATTTTCTGTATTTATGATGCTGTACTTTTCATTAAATTGAGATAGGAATATAAATTAAACAATCCTCCCCCACCGCCTCTAACCTCCCGAGGCCCTATCCATCCCCATGTTCATATTAAATGTTTCTTTATTTGGTGGGTGGTCCACATTAAGGTGAGTACGAATACACATTTATGAAGGTGGGATTATATAATTATTTTATTTATAGAGCTTGGGGCTTTATTTAAGTTCCTTTAATATTAATCTTTAATATTGCATACTCATTTTAACTTAAGGATTAACTTTATTATTTCATTTCTTTTATTACCTCTTTTTATAAAATTTATACTTAGTTGATCTTAATATATAGTTCTGAAATCTTAATATTAAGTTCCCAATCTATGTAATCTTGATATTAGTAGGTGGGTGTACTAGTGCGATGTGGGCGGTATAGGCAGGTGTAGCTATCAAATGCCTATATCGTTCACACGCTAATATTGTTTTGGGTAACTTGGGAATGGGTCGTTACAGGTAGTTGTTTGGTGAAGAAGAATAGTAATAACCTAAGTAAGAAGAAGATCCTATTCTAAAGAAAAGAAAAGGCACTCACAAACAATTACTAATAAAGGAGAAATCACCTAATTCATGATGCCCTAGATTTGTCAACACAAATCACCATTGCATTTGTATTGAGGGTGTTTGTTCTTAATAATATCATGCATCAAAAGGTTCATTGTGTGAACCAAACACCCAAACCAAAATGTGTTGGGGTATCTAGATTCTATCCTCAATAATTGCTCCCACTGCCTTACAATTAGAAGCATTATTAGTGATGACTTGGATGACATTGTATGGCCCAATTATTTCAGTTGTTTGAAGTAATGGTTCTGCAATGTTGATGTTAGTCGTGAACTTTTTTGAGTAATCATATGCTGAAAGGAAGACTGCACGACTAGTAGACACAACAAGAACACTTATCAATGGCTTGCCTTTTACATTTGTCCAACCATCATATACAATGGATACCCCATGGTCGTTCCAAAACTTGTCATTTTACCCACATCATGTGCTATTTTTGTTTTTTCATGATCAAGTCCCACAGTTCTAGTCTTGTCATACCTAGGGTTGTTGTATCCTTTGGGGGCATCATTAATAGCGGAAACTATTTCATGCCAATAAGGTGAGCAAAGAACATTGAATGGTATCCAACATGTATAGAGAAACCGGTAAATTTTTGCATCCACATCATTCCTACACCCTTCGTCAAGGAAATCTGATATGGTTCTACGCCTTAAAGGGATGTTTGTTCCTATGCCTCCATATCCATTGCCATGGGAGGATGTTGATGGAGTTCTTAGTCTATGTGATTGTGGGCTATTGGTGTCATGTTCAAAGTCACCCTTTGATCTTTTAGATTTGCATTGGGCTTCCTTCCTTCCCTTTGATATATTTGGCTCTTTGATGTTGTGACACACTTGCACAAGTTTTTCTTCCTATTTGTTTATTTCCATCCCATGACATTTTCCCACAAAGATGCTTTCTGGCACGGGTGTATGAACCTGTGTAAGTCTTTTTGCAATGGAGGCATGTAAATTTAGTGGTTCCATGCCCCTTCCCGCCTTCAGGCCTAGAAACATATTTCCACAATGGGGTTTGTTTTAATTTGGTGTTTGTGCCCTCATCATCTCCACTCTCCTCCTCCTCCTCCTCCTCACCAAGGTACTCCTCTCCAGGGATTTCAAATCCACCACTACCCACTTCTTCATCCTCTTCATCAACACTCCTCCTTCTACTCTCCAACACCATAATAACAAAAAAATGAACCAACATCAAGAGAATACCAAGCCATATAGCCATGATGTTTGAAGTTTTGATTATTTGAACTTTGGTGGAGTTATAGTTTCTTGCCTGCAATAAAATGGAGGAATGGGAATGGGAAACTTGAAAGGGAGAAGACAACATTTTCATTTAACAATGATCATATAAAAAACATGAATGCTAGATTAGAGTCTATATCCTACCTCTTTGTCCTTAAATCCCAAGCTCCAATCTCCCTTGCAAGCTCCTCAAGCTCCCAAACAACCCTCTTAATCTTCGTCCTCAACTCAAGTTCCACTTCCAAAATCCCTCTCCTTGCTTTCTCATATGCAAATGGTGAATTGTGGGAGGGGAGGAGGGCCTTTTATTTCTTTTTCCCCTCCCCTCCCTCCAAAACCCCCGCGCAGTCGCGCCTTTTTCGCCCATGTGGAGCTATTTTTTAGGTGGGAGCAGTCAAGAGCCCGACCGCTCTCGCCTAAAAGAATTCTCTCCGGGATCAAATTGGATCGATCAGGGAGCGGACGCTCCTCGACTGCTCCCTTGTTTTCTCCCAAAAAACCAGGGAGCAATTTTTTTTTAAGGGAGCGCTGTGTTGTTGTTGCTCCCAATCTGCTCCCGAGCGGAGCGCGCTTCGGGAGTGGGTTTGAGGGGGGTAGGGAGCGCTCCCCCACAACCCTGTTCCTTCCTCTATAAGAGGGAGTGTTGAGAATTATAGCTTGAATGGGAACTTTCGCACATGTTCAATATCAACATGCAAGAACTAGTTAGAGATATTTTTGAAAAAGTTTTTTTTGAAAAGTAGTTCTAATTTTGGAAAAGTAATTATATTTTGTAATTCACTTAAGTAAAAAAAGGTGAAAGTCTTATTTTTAGCAATCGAGTCTAAAATTGTACTTAGACTAGGAGTAATCTTAAAAATAGATTCTCTCCTAAAACTATAAAGACTGAACAAGGTAGAGGGAAAAGACACACTCGTTCTTCTCAAAGACAGTTTTGTCCGAAGCCTGAAGGTGAAGAAAGAGGCCGAGCAAAGGATAAAACAATGCTGCAGTGAGAAGAGCAGCCTAGCAGTGATTGCGGGTTGCATAGCTACACATGTAGTGAATTCCATATAGTTGTATGGATAGGCTGTACAGAGCCATATGACCACACAGACAATTTGTACAATCAGTACAATCATACAGATAGAGTTTTACAACAGGTTTATCAGACCTGTTTTGTTGTTTTCTCATTCATTAGGTGGAAAAACTCATTTTTGAGGTGTCTTTGTAAGTTTTGAGTCAATAATGATAAGCTAATTGAAGGACAGATTTTGTGTTTCGTGTTTTATACTTCTGATATATTTTTCAGCCATTTGTGTGATTGATGCATGCTCATTTTTTTCTTCTTCTTAATTTCTGTTATTGAGTAAATTCATGATCTGATATATTTAATAAAGAAGTATAGGACAACAATCACCTAGGGTTTGGAAACTTTACACTCTGTATGAGCCCTTTGTAATCTTAATTCACTGTAACTCAATAAAGAGCCAATTGAACCATTTTGGCACTAAAGTTTTTCCCACATTGGTTTCTTTAAGGTAAATGACTAGATCTATTATTGTATGTGATTGTTGCGTACCTGCATTAGTTCTTTGCAGTGAAATTTGCACTGACACTGACACAATGGCATGAGAAACCCAAAAATAAATTTGTGCTGATGAATCTTGTTGGCCATAGGTTGATCGATTATGGATTCTATTTATCATAGAGGTTTTCCTCATACCTATAGAAGCTATATTAGGATAGCCATGGGTAAAACCTTGAAAAGAGAAAGACCTCAAGAGCTTCAAGATTTTAGTAGATTAAAGAAGATAATCAAGTTGCAATAGACAATAGAGGAGAACGAAAAGTTTTAGGTGAAGTTGAGGAACTAAGAAAAGCTCCTTAGTAAAGCCATGGAGCCGTTGATGAAATTTGGAGCTCACCCACATGAACATGGAGAATTCTACATATGCAATATAACCCACTTGGAAGAAAAGAGTGCCCAAGTGATGAAGAGTTTAGGGTAAGAAGTCATTGCCAAAGACGAAATATTTGCTAAATTGCAACAAGAACTTGAAGACTTAAAGAAGAATGCAATGTTCATTCATTTGAAGAAGGTGGTTGTAATGCAATATGTCACCTTATGGAAATCAAGCAGATAAAGAAACCAAGATAACTCAAAAGAGTTCTTATTATTGTATTTTCCATAATGAGAAAGTGAAAGCTTTTCTTGTATAGGATTTCAAGCAAGTCGAGTCAATCCACTTTATGGCTTGGGATAGAATGAGAAACACATTAAAGTGAAGTAAGGCGTAAACACTCATATTTACTTTAACAACCTCTTGTAATGGTCAATTCACTAACTACACCAAGCTTATCCTAGAATTTTACATAATTTCCAGGACCCAAAAACTTGGTGAGAATGTCTGTAGTTTGAACTTTGGTCCTCTATCCATCCTTGACAAGTTGTTTGATGAAGTGGTAATGTACCTCAACATGTGTGGTGCACATGTGGAAGACTGGATTCTTTGCAAGTTTGATCATCCCTTAGTTGTCACATGATAGGGGTGGTGGCTTTGTTTGTTGCATCTATATATTTGAAAACATCCTGCTGAGCCAAAGTTCAAACTGCTTCACATGCTCCTTGCGCTGCTCCTTGATGTTCTGCTTTTGTTGATGAAAGGGCTATTGCATGTTGCTTCTTGTTGGTCCATGTGACTGCACTTGTGCCAAGGCTGAAAACATATCTAGAAGTGGATTCTCTATCATCGTCAAAACTTGCCCAATTTCAATTTGTATACTCACATAGCCAAGGGTCTTTGCTTTGCTGTACGAAATGCCAAAGTCAAGTGTTCCTTTCCATATCTCAACACTCGCTTCATTGTAGTCCAATGTTCTACCTTTGGTGCTGTCATTAATCTGGAAATGAAGCTCACATCGAAACTTAAATCAGGGCTAGTGGCTGTAAGATATATCAAGCTACCCACTAGTTGCCTATATACTAACTCATTAATTGCATCAAAGTTAGTGTTGGTTGAGAGTTTTAGCCCTTTCTCCATAGGTGTAGATGAGATTTTGCAATTTGTCATTTTGAACTTGCCAAACAAACTCCTAGCATATTTTGTTTGTGAGACAAAAATACTGCTACCTATGTGCCAAACTTCTACACATAGACAGTAGTGTAGGAACCCCTGTTCATTCAAGTATTTGTCATTCTTGATGTACCATGCCCTAGATGCCTACTTCAAACCATATAGAGCCTTCTTTAGTCTATATACCAGATGTTGCTTCCCTGAAACTTGAAAACCCTATGGTTGATACATATAGACCTCTTCTTGCAAATCTCCATTGAAGAAGGTACCCTTCACATCCATTTGATGATCTTCTAACCAAACTGCTGCCATGCCTAGAGTTGGATGGTGCTGATCTTTGCTGTAGGAACAAAGGCCCCTTAGAGTCAATGCCATCTTGCAGAGAGAACCCTAATGCAACCACCCATTCTTTGTACTTGTCAAGTGTACCATCTACCTTGTACTTGACCTTGTACACCCATTTGTCACCAATGGGTTTCTTCCATGCTGGAACTTGGAAGAACTGTGAGGTCCCAATTCATCAAACTCTCATGTTTGGCCCCATGGTATTTTACCATTCAGGTCTCCCTTTTGCCTCAAACAACTGTGGCTTACAGATTTCATGGACATTGGCCATTAGAGCAAAATTGATTGTGTTTGGTTTTCGTTTGTTCTCTCCTCTTGATGTTTGTTCCTTGATCATTTCACCTATCCGAATGTCTCCAATGGTTTTGTGCCACAACTTGGGTCTCTTCTTGGGGTCTTCCTCATCCCCACCTTTATTTGTGTTATTAAAATCTTGATTCTGACTACTGGCATCATAAATTACCATCGTAGAAGATTCCTCATGCCCAAAATCTTCCCCCCTTCAGGTGTAGCTACTTGAAGCTTGACACCTGAATCCTTATCCACCATTGGCGGCTCAATAATCTTGAATTTTGCAGAAGTGTGGAAAGGTCCAACTTCCTCATCAACAACATCTCTACTAAAGTTAACCTTTTTAGTGTCAATATCAACTAACTTGTAGGCTTTATGATTGTTGTTATACCCTGTGATCATCATCATTTTCGCTCATTGGATATAATTTGGTTCTCTTTTCATTTGGAATCCAAGTGTAGGCAGTAGAACCAAATAATTTAAGATGGTCGTGTTAAATTTTCCTTGAAACTCTGCAACTACTTAGATGTATCACTGAAAACTGAAACCTAATTTACTTTCACCAAGATACAAAGTCTCTTTGTAACGACCCACCTACAATTTACAAACGGAATGCGAATATGAGCATGAATACGAGACATGCATATGATAGCTACATTTGCATGTATCACATGCATTGCATTAGTATATATGCTAACCATTTATGAAAAGTCCAATGAATGAATTACTGACATAAAAAGTAAATACCTGAACCCGCAAGAATCTAAAGAATATACTTATGGAATACTGTTAAATTTGGACAACTAGGTCCAAACTCCATATTAAGATGCTCAGATTAAGAGGCTAATATTTTTGTTGGATTCCTCTTTCTGAGAGGTGTAAAATCCATATAAAATATGTCTTAATCCGATGAGTTGTAATTTATATTTTGAATTTATTATTTTTAATAAATTATATGTGCAAGGTCTGGCCATTTGTAATGTAGGCTCGCATGCCCAACAGATGTGTCACACACCCTCATGATGGATATATATACAGGAAAAGTTGGAGAGATTTTTATCATCACAACTCACATATTCCTCTCTCATATTAGAGTACGAGCTACCAAGAAGGATGAGTTTCAACCACACGTGTGAAGGACGAAGAGGAAAAACTGTACGGCTAAGCTGAAGTACGGATTTGCTGCTGTTAGGGTTTCGCAGAAACTTTGACCAGCATTGACTTTGGTCAACGCTTGGTCCAAACAAGCTGAAATTTGGTGGAAGGTTCGATTTATGAAGGCCGTACTACCTGGCACAAAAATCGAGGTCAAAGGGTTGACCGTTTTGCTGCTGCGTTGACTTTTAGCTTGCTGCCCCCGCGTTGACTTTTCAGGACAGCGTTGACTTTTGCAGAGTTGACTTGGGTTGACTCATCTACAGATTGAAGGGTTGTTGTGACACATGCTGGGCTGGCTGACCAAAGGAGACTTTGTTGGTTGAAGCATCCTGTTGACCGCCGAAACGAACATACACATTTTTCCTGTTTCTGATTTGTCTTCTGTAAGATCTACTTATATGTTCTATCTGCATTTTGCTTAACTACTTGTATGATTGCTGAAAGAAAAGTGAAATTGCTACTAGCATAGAACATCTACAAAACTTAACATGGTATCGGAGCCGAGGTGAAGACAAACTCAATCTATAGCAATCATCATCGTGGAAATGGGTTCCACTAGTCTTGAATTCAAGGAGAATGACAAGCTGACCGGAAGTGATGACTTCCATCCCTGGAAGATGATATTAGATCTCAAATTAGAAGATCATGATCTCCTAGATCATGTGACAGGGAGGATTCAAGAACCTCCATCCAATGCCTCTGCTGCTGTTAGAAACAAGTATAAGAAGGGAGAAATCAAAGCAAAGCTGCTGATCAGGGAATCCATAAATAAGAGTCCGGTTGCCTACATATCTGAACTAGGCACATCCAAGGAGATGTATGACAAATTGATACTTATGTTTCAAGTAAACAATGTGAACCAAGTGCTATTCCTCAAGAACAAGTTGAAGAATATGAAGAAGGGCCGAGATGAATCTGTTCAAACTTTCTTTCTGAAGTTGACCGAAACCAGGAACCATCTGCTAGCTATTGGGGAGATAATAGCTGATCGTGAGATGGTTCTCACCGCACTTGGAGGACTTCCATATGAATGGCAAGTATTCACAACTACTATTCTCAACAATAATTCCATTCCTAACTTTGATGAGCTTCTGTCAAGATGTATGCAAGAAGAAACAAGGATGAAGGAATTTGATAATGAAAGAAATGCTGCCTATGGTGCTCATTCCCGAAAGAAGAACTCTGGTAGTTCTAAGGACAAAAGAAGGACAAAGACTCAAGAGAAGAAGGGTAAATGTTTCACCTGCCATAGGCCTGGACACTATGCTAGAGAATGCCCCTTCAAGAAGGATTCTCCCGATAGTGACGATAACAACAACAACCGAAGAAATGGAAATCGAAGAAATGACAAATCCAAAGGAAAGAGGAAGGCTCACTTTGATGGAAACAATCAACCTTCTAAGAGGTCCAGAAATACCAGGTATGAGGAGTCTAATGTTGTTGATAAAAGAAATGAGTATATTCTGGTATCTGCTCTCTCAGCTGCATCTCCGCCCGACACTATGGATGTCTGGCTAATTGATAGTGGTGCCTCAAGACACATCACCGGATTCAAGGAAGCCTCATGACATGGTTGAAAGGGATACTAATCTAGAAATTATCCTTGGGGATAATGCCACTTATCCTGTGAAAGGGACCGGGACTGTGACCCTCCACTTGTCCCAAGGACAAGTCCTCCGTTTGCAAGATGTACTCTATGTACCCAAATTGAAGAAAAACCTTGTGTCTGTATCTGCCATGGAAGACAAAGGATTTAATGTTACTTTTTCTAATGGAAAGGTGCTCATGTGGAAGAAGAGCTTCAAGGAAGCTATCTCAATTGGTTTTAGGGTTGGTACACTCTATCAGGTTGGAGGGAGTCCGTTGAGAGCTATGACTTGTGATACTATCCGACAAACCGAGCTATGGCACCGAAGATTTGGACACCTTCATTACAAAGCCCTTCCCGAAGCAAGGAAGGTGGTGACAGGGATGCCTGATTTTGGAAATAATCATGAAGGTGTATGTAAGGGCTGTGCTGAAGGAAAACATACAAGGGGACCTTTCCCCTCAAGTGTCACAAAGACATCCGAGATATTGCAACTGGTTCATTCTGATCTTTCTGGTATGTTGCCTGTAACATCCCTGGGGGGATGTTCTTACTATATGACATTTACTGATGACTTCTCTCGTAAAACCTGGATATACTTCTTGAAGAAGAAGGATGAGGCTTTCATGTGGTTCCGTACATTCAAAGCCTTGGTGGAAAATATGACCGGAAAGAAGATCAAGATTTTGAGGACTGACAATGGCACCGAATATGAGTCAAATGAGTTCAAAGACTTTTGCAGAGAAGCTGGCATTAAGAGGGAGACTACCACTGCATATACTCCTGAGCAGAATGGTGTTGCTGAACGCAAGAATAGGACTATTGTGGAAGCTGCCCGTGCCATGCTTTGTGACCAGTGTCTACCAAAGTTTCTGTGGGGAGAAGCTGCAAATACTGCTGTGTACATTCAAAACCGATGCCCTCATTCCGCTTTGGACTCCAAAACTCCCGAAGAGGTTTTCTCTGGTAAGAAACCTGATGTCTCACATTTCAGAATTTTTGGATGTCCCGTCTATTTTCATGTGCCGAAAGAAAAGAGAAGTAAGCTGGATGCTACTGGGAAGAAAGGAATGTTTGTGGGCTACAGTGAGACTTCTAAGGCATATAGAGTCTATGTACCGGGTCAAAGGGAAGTAGAGATAAGCCATGATGTCACTTTTGACGAAGATGCTTCCCTGAAGAAAGTAGTAGATCTTCCTAGATCTGAAGAAAATCATGAAGAAAGACCTGGAAATCTGGAAGAACCCCAGGATGAGACTATGCCTGGTGTTGAAGGGCCAATGGACCCTATTGATCCACCCCCTTCACTAGGAAAGAGACCATCATGGCTCAGGGACACCCTCGAAGATGCTGAGGGTCATGCTGCCCCAAGGGGGACATTCCGAGAAAGCAAGAAGCCGTGTAGATACCAAGGATATCTAGCTGCCATGAGTACTATTGTACAATCTGAACCTGGATCTTTTGAGGAAGCCATCAAGCATCAAGTTTGGAAGGATGCTATGCATGAAGAATATGAGTCTATTATGAAGAATGATGTCTGGGATGTGGTCCCGAGACCGAAGGACAACTCTGTTGTCACCGCTAAATGGCTCTACAAAATCAAACATGGATCTGATGGGAGTGCTGAAAAGTTTAAGGCAAGGTTTGTTGCCCGTGGCTTCTCTCAAAAAGAAGGAATTGACTATGACGATATATTTGCACCTGTGGCACGATATACCACCATCCGATCAATCATAGCCCTTGCTGCTACACAAGGATGGAGTCTTCATCAGATGGATGTCAAGACCGCTTTTCTACATGGTGCAATAAAGGAAGAGGTGTATGTAGAACAACCTCTGGGATTTGAAGTTCAAGATCGAGACACTTATGTCTGCAGGTTGAAGAAAGCCCTCTATGGGTTAAAGCAAGCACCCAGAGCTTGGTACGAAAGGATGGATACTTACTTGATGAAGCTGGGCTTCACTCGAAGTAATGCTGATCCGAACCTATACTTCAAGGTTGTGAAAGAGAACCCTCTCATTCTAGTACTATATGTGGATGACCTCTTCCTGACTGGTGATGACCCTCTCATTCATCAATGTGAGAGGGAGCTTGCTGCTGAATTCGAGATGAAGGACCTAGGACTGATGCACTATTTACTAGGCCTGGAGGTCTGGCAGAGACCTGGAGAGATTTTCCTTTCTCAAGGAAAATATATTGTGAAGCTTCTGGAAAGATTTGGGATGGTGGACTGTAAGTCCGTGTCGACATCGATGGAACTCAACTTTAAGAAGTTGAGTGGCAGCGCTGCTGGGCCTATCTTGGCCAATCCTACTGAGTATCGTCAACTCATAGGAGCTTTGATGTTCTTAGTGAACACCCGTCCGGACATATGTTTTGCAGTGAACACTTTGAGTCAACAGATGGTTGAGCCTCATCTTTTTCACTGGGTTGGTGCCAAGAATCTTTTAAGATATCTTCGGGGCACGATAAACCATGGGCTGAGATACACTGCCGGGAGTGTGATACTCCGTGGATATACCGATGCCGATTGGGCTGGCAGTGTGGTGGATCGTAAAAGCACATCTGGATGCTGCTTCAATCTTGGTTCTGCTTCGATCTCATGGATGAGCAGGAAGCAGAAGTCGGTGGTTTTGAGCACCGCGGAGGCCGAATACATTGCTGCTAGTATGGCCTGTTGTGAAGCAGTTTGGTTGCGGAAGCTCTTTAGTGAGCTGTTTGGACATGTGCTAGATACTACTGTGATACTCTGTGATAATCAGAGTGGGATTCGTATGACTGAGAATCCTGTGTTCCACGACCGATCCAAGCATATTGATATCAGGTACCACTTTATCCGGGATATGGTACAGCGAGGCGCCGTAAGGCTCGATCATATAGGAACCGATGAGCAGGTCGCGGATATTCTCACTAAGCCCCTGGGGAAGGTCAAGTTCCTAACCTTCCGTGAGAGTCTTGGTGTCGTGGAAAGACCCTATGATGTGGGTCCGGTTGGACGATGAGCTCTGGGAGCTCTGGGGGGCTTTGGGGAGAGCTTCTTGGAGCTATGGGCAACCACAAGGCTAGGCTTGCCAACCTTGGTGGTGTGCTTGGACCCCACCGTTGGGATTTTGAGTTGGTTCACCTCTCATTTTCTGTGCCCCGTATGCATCCTACCCATTGAGTTCAGGGCTCATGGGAAGTACCTCTCATTTGGCCAATGAGGTGTGGAAAAGTTAGAGACTATTAGCAAAGACTGATGGACGCATCAGAGATTGCCGTACTCTCTATCTAGGATGGCACGGTCCAACCACTTGATCTGGGATCAAGATTTGTGAGGCCTGGGACCTCTGGACTGACTATGTCAGTCGGGGGATGATGTCTTTGTGACTGACCCACTTCTGTTCTGAAATAAAGAAGCCAGCAAAGCAAGTTTCGGCGGGATGACGCACGATGTTGATTGCACTACTAGATGGAGTTCTCCCTAGTTGAGAGGGAGTGTTAAATTTGGACAACTAGGTCCAAACTCCATATTAAGATGCTCAGATTAAGAGGCTAATATTTTTGTTGGATTCCTCTTTCTGAGAGGTGTAAAATCCATATAAAATATGTCTTAATCCGATGAGCCGAACTTATATTTTGAATTTATTATTTTCAATAAATTATATGTGCAAGGTCGGCCAGTTTTGTAATGTAGGCTCGCATGCCCAACAGATGTGTCACACACCCTCATGATGGATATATATACAGGAAAAGTTGGAGAGATTCTCATCATCATCACAACTCACATATTCCTCTCTCATCTTAGAGTACGAGCTACCAAGAAGGACGAGTTTCAGCCACACGTGTGAAGGACGAAGAGGACAAACTGTACGGCTAAGCTGAAGTACGGATTTGCTGCTGCTAGGGTTTCGCAGAAACTTTGACCAGCGTTGACTTTGGTCAACGCTTGGTCCAAACAAGCAGAAATTTGGTGGAAGGTTCGATTTATGAAGGCCGTACTACCTGGCACAAAAATCGAGGTCAAAGGGTTGACCGTTTTGCTGCTGCGTTGACTTTTAGCTTGCTGCCCCTGCGTTGACTTTTCAGGACAGCGTTGACTTTTGCAGAGTTGACTTGGGTTGACTCATCTACAGTTTGAAGGGTTGTTGTGACACATGCTGGGCTGGCTGACCAAAGGAGACTTTGCTGGTTGAAGCATCCTGTTGACCGCCGAAACGAACATACACATTTTTCCTGTTTCTAATTTGTCTTCTGTAAGATCTACTTATATGTTCTATCTGCATTTTGCTTAACTACTTGTATGATTGCAGAAAGAAAAGTGAAATTGCTACTAGCATAGAACATCTACAAAACTTTACAAATACTTATTATACCACCATCATAAAATAACTAGTACATTATTCAAAATATATAAATACAAAAGATTTTAATTAAATAAAATAAATTATATAATATATTATATATCAAATGAAAGAACTAACTATGTAAACCTATAAGTTCTAAGTTAAATTATTAAAATTTAAAAGGGAAACTATATTGTTATAAAAGAATTAAATCTTAACTAAATGATAAACTTTAAGAGGGGTATAATATGATAAATTCTTAAATAAATCTTTAATAAAAGGGGACTACGTAATTCCATTGTATATCACTTAAAAGTAATATAAAGTGATGAATGTCAATATAAAACATGATTGCCTCTTTAAGACACCGTGAGGAGCCACGTAATGGACAAAAGGCAAGAATCCATGCCTCATTGCCGGGGTGGTGGAGGGTGAAACGAAGGTAATGTTTGAAATATAAGGGGACGAAAATGAGCTTTTACAGAGGGAGACAATAATTTTTTTTCACAGGGAGACATATGAGGAATTTATCAGAGAGAGCCATAGATTAGGATTGAGCCTCGTTCTTGAAGCTTTTGGGCACAGGGGCTAGAGTGCTTCAATTGTGAAGTACTCTGGGATTGGGTATCGAGGTTGTGCCTAGTTTGGCAGGGAGGATTTGGTCATTTTGGTAATGGGGCAAAATTGGAGCTACAATAGCTCAGGATCGACTTCAACCATGGAAGCCAGGTATGTATCTCTGTATTAAATTGGTAAACTCTACCTTGAAATATCACTTTATGAATTTTGAGCATCAATTTCGTTTAAAATTCTGGTAAACTTCAAACTTAGGGCTTCTATGAACTCACTATTAAGTTAAGTTTCATTAAATTGTGTCATTATTTGAGATTGGGCATTAAACTCTTAACAATTTATAAGCAACAGAATAAAAACACATCACACAAATTGACACACTTGTTTACCTATGAAACCCAAATGGGAAAACTTGCTTTCTTTGTTGTGGTATTTTATTGATTGTTCTTGAGCAATTTGATCTATTACAAAGCAATCTGTCTATGAGAAAGCGTTTTGCTTCTTGTCACTAATCCCAACTGATACAATTGATCTCAGCTTGCCTTGATCACTACTTGTTCTTGGCCCTATAGCTCGCAATTGTTCCTCTGCTGAATAGCCTTCACTTGCCCTCGCAATCCCTGATCCTTGGTCCTTGATCTTTATGCACTTGGGCCTATTTCCTTGCACACTAGGTCCCTATTTCCTAACGCACTAGATCGCTATTTCCTTGTGCAAATCAACTCCTAATCTGTAGCATAAATCCTCATATTTTCTTGCACACTTATGGTCTCTTATTTCTTGGGACACAAGTTCTCAATTCTGTGCACAATCTCCTAAATCCTTGCACACTCGTGATCTCCTATTTCTTAGGACACAAGCTCTCAATTCTGCGCACTCCACAATCAAAGAATGATCTCACAAACTTGTGAAATTTCCTGTGCCTTCGTCCTCCTCTTTATAAACCCAATTCGAGCATGCAAGGAAGGCCCAATTCAATTTTAGAAGTTGAGTTCTGATAGTGAGTTAACTAAGAGTGATACTCTTTCTCTTTCTAGTCAACACTTGTAGTCTTAACTCATTCTTCCTTCAATCAAGATTGAAGACTAAGTCGCTCTAACTGAACTTGTAACTACCACCTCGTTTTGTAGTCAAATTGATGAAGACTCCACTTAATTGAAGGCCCAACTCTACGCATGCTATCTTGATGATTATTACAGTAAACTGGAAATAAACTCTTCCTAACTAAAGTCTAACTCATGACCTCGCACTCATGTTAGAGAAAGACAAATCGAGGTCTTCACTGGCTAAGGCACAAGCCAAAAGACCTTTTCTGGGTTTTGGAGATCTCGTGTTCCTTCGCGTCTTAGACATCATAGAGACTAGAGCACCCGTCTGCTGCTACCATAAACTAACATTAGTCCCTTTTCCATGAATAATGGGGTTGACGTGGCATCCTCTCGAATCATGGTGGCCAAAACAGGAATGTCAAACTCTGGGCAGCATAACTTTTGAATATGGACTCCCTTTGAGGTATTTCTTGTGTTGTTGGAATGAAATTTGAGTATAAAATATTGCCAGAGAGTCTTGCACAAATGAGAGTTTTTGGACCCCAAAAAACTTCATTATATGCCTCAAACTACCTCTGGAAGGTTTTAAATTCCAATTTGCCAAACTTGGACCCACTAGTGTCTTATGAGCTGATTCCTCTAATTTTTCCTCTACTAAAGCATCGATATTGATGACAAATAATATAATGTGTTGAGATTTTGTGTATTTGGGGTAGCATCGGTTGTGCTCTAGGTCCCAAATTTTGAGGAAGGACTAGATTTCACCCGATCTACAAGACCCATAAATGGATTTGGGAAATTTCATCTAGTTTAGGAGATATTAAATTAATTAGTTATTTTAATGTATTTCCTAAGTTAAAACTTAGGAAAATAAAATAATTAAAGTGAATTTAATTAAACATGTGATGAAATTATCTTGAGTCACACGGATCAAGCTTTCTTTTAATCTTAGCCATTGATTAAAGATTTAATCTTGGTCGTTGATTTGTCAATGAGAAAAGTATAAAGGAAAGGCTTGGGGTCATTTGTAAGACACATAGAGGCAGAGCATTGAAGCTAAGCTGAGATTCTAGGGCGGGGTTGCTAAGAATTCTCAAGTGTTTCAGTTGCAGAGAGGGGAATTTAGACCAAGGGGATGATCTGATCCCAGGGTATAGAATACACAAGAAGCAGAGAAGAGATTAGGAAAGACATCGCAGAGGAAGGCAGCAGCAGCAGTAGCAGCAGCAGAAGCAGCAACAGCAAGGACAACGTGATTTTCAGGAAACCCTTCAGGGGTTACGCAGAGACCCTTAGGGGCAGCCAACGTAGTGACTGCATCACTTAGTCTGGGGTAACGCAGACGCAATCCCTTCCAGTGACAGTGCTGAGCATTTGGAGGCCTTCAGAGGCTGACACAGTGTCTTTCAGGGGCAGATCTGGGGTTTCTTGGCCTAGATCTGCTTGAGTTCTGTAAATCCCATTTGAGGGTGTGGATTAGTCAGTATTGTTGGTCTTAGATCAGCCGGGTGCTGTAGATCTAGAGTTTTCTCTGTAGGGTTTTCCAGATCTGGAACCCAGAGTTGTGTATTTAGAAATATTCTTAATAATAGAGCCCTCCAACAGTCAGAGACCGGTTTTCCCACATTAGGTTTTTCTGGGGACAGTTTGTCCAGAAATAACTGTCACTTTGTCTATGTGTGCATGTGCTTATTCTAGATCTGAATTGGTAGAAATCTATTATGTGTTTTGCTTTGATGTTAACTTGAATTTATTCAGTTGATAACTTGTATAAGTAGGAGAAGCTTAACCGGATTAACAGAAATAATTTCTGCATAGGAATTAAGATTCAGAAATTTCTAGATGGTATCATAGCAATTGCAGATCTAGAAGGGTCACCAGCTGAAGCATCTGAAGGATCTAGCTCCAGAAAGCAGCTGGAAAGGTAGTAGGAAAGCAGATCTGAAGGGACATCGCAGTTTTCAGGAGGAGATTCACGCAGAGGGAAGGGTGACGCTGTCGAGCGCTGTGTCCTAGCAAGCCTACGCAATTACTGCGCAGAGGCAGCTCAGAAACTGTGTTGGTTAGGTCTGAAGCCAACCAGTGTGATTCAGATCTGAATCTGTCAGATCTAGAAAAAGTATGCAGAAAAGTTGCAGAAATTCAGAAGAGCTGGTGGGGTTAAACTTCTGAAGTTCTCAGATTTTTAACCTTAGCACAAGTGACAAAGTTTGGGAAGAGATCAACTTCTCAGTGAGTTTCTTGCCAAAGGAAACTTGCAGTTTGGTCAGAGGATCAAAGAAGAAGCTGAATCATAGTTGATTTGGTAGATTTCCAAGGAGGGAAATCAAGTGTCAGAGAGAGCAGAGGGTTCCTAGTTCGAAAAGGACCCTAGATCCAAGATCTCTAGCATAGAGAAGAGGAGCTCCGACACATTCTGAGCAGATGGCTCCTCATGGACTGCGTGATCAGGAAAGGCTAGAGGGCCTCTCAAACTTTTCGGTATGGAAAGCAAGGATCCTGATTGTCCTTGAGGCATACGATCTAAAGAGACCATACAGAGCAGACCCTAGCCACACCGACAGATGCGGATCTCCTACGGAAGCATAGAGAAGCTGCTGGGCATGCCAAGTGGCTGATAATGGACAGTATCAAGGACCATATTATACCACATATATCTGAGAAGAGGACAGCTAATGAAATGTGGAAGGCCTTGACTTCCCTGTATGAGGGAAAATCAGTCCAAAGAAAGATGCTGTTGGAGGCCCAAATGAGGTCATTCATGATGACCAAGGGAGAAGACATCGAGCATTTCCTCTTCAGATTGCAGTCAATCAGGGATCAGCTGACTGTAATAGGTGCAACCGTAGATGATGCAGTGATAGTCAGGATTGCCCTCAATGCACTGACGGATGAGTGGGAAACCTTTGTCCAAAGTATCTTGGGCAGAGCGGACCTCCCAGATTGGGAAAGCTTGTGGTCATTCCTGCGGCAAGAAGAACTATGCAGATTCACCAAGAAGCAACACAACCCTGGGATGAGCAAAGTAAAGAAGGAAGAGGAGGAAGATGCAGCCTTGGCATCGAAGAAGCAACTGAAGAAGAAGAAGGATCTTTCTAAGATCAAGTGCTTCTAGTGTGGCGAAATGGGACATTTTTCCAGCCATTGTCCAGAAAAGAAGAAGAACAAGGAAGCATCTTCTTCCAAAGCAACCGTGGCAGATGATGGGTCAGGAGATGATGTAGCCATAAGTGCTCATGAAACACGGAGGTGGGGTGACATGGACATGTAGAGGAGCTACATGGAAGTAAAGCGGGATCCTTGAGCAGCTCATCTCTTGGATCACAAGCGAGTTACGGCAGCCTTAAGACAGTAGTGGGACAAGTGGAGCAGTGGGTGCATAGATCACAGATGAGGCATAAGCAGAGGCACATTTGGAGGCTGGGAGGAGCAACGTAGAGCATAACAACAATAGCATAGAAGCAGTAGCAACGCAGAGGCTGATGTGACTTCAACAATGCAGTGCAGAGCTACAACAACGCAGAGAGCTTCAGAGGGACAATGCAGTGCAGCAACAACGTGATAGATTTCAGCAAAAGGAACTGATGTGACTTCAGTAGTGTAGAGGGAGTCTGATTACGCTAGCAGAGCTGTAGCTGTGCATCGTTCTTTAGATGCCAGCATAGATCTGTAGCCCATGGAGTTTTAGTGATGAGGATGTAGCCCATCAGACTTGTTTGTCAAAGATTGGGCAGGAGATTCAGTTGTTTCTCTCAACAACTGAAGCTGCAGTGCAACAGATCAGCAGCGGCAGTGCTATGAGCAGCACAAATGCAGCATATTGAGAGGGAGCTGCAGTACAGTGGTTGCAGTGGCAGTGGCAGAGTCATGGGCAGCAGTAGTGCAGAGTTGAGTGGCAGGAGGCCAAGCATCAGCAGCACAAAACCAGTGCCCAAAATCATGTAATGCATAAGTGTGATGTATTTCTAGAGCACACCCTTGATGCTAAGAGGGAGTGTTGAGATTTTGTGTATTTGGGGTAGCATCAGTTGTGCTCTAGGTCCCAAATTTTGAGGAAGGACTAGAGTTCACCTGATCTACAAGACCCAGAAATGGATTTGGGAAATTTCATTTGGTTTAGGAGATATTAAATTAATTAATTATTTTAATGTATTAATTAAAGTGAATTTAATTAAACATGTGATGAAATTGTCTTAAGTCACATAGATCAAGCTTTCTTTTAATCTTAGCCATTGATTAAAGATTTAATCTTGGCCGTTGGTTTGTCAACGAGAGAAGTATAAAGGAAAGGCTTGGGGTCATTTGTAAGACACACAGAGGCAGAGCACTGAAGCTAAGCTGAGATTCTAGGGCGGTGTTGCTAAGAATTCTTAAGTGTTTCAGTTGCAGAGAGGGGAATTTAGACCAATTGGATGATCTGATCTCGGGGTCTAGAATACACAAGAAGCAGAGAAGAGATCAAGGAAGACAGCGCAGAGGAAAGCAACAGCAGACGACAGCAGCAACAAGGACAATGTGATTTTCAGGAAACCCTTCAGGGGTTACGCAGAGACCCTTAAGGGCAGCGTAGTGACTGTGTCACCCAGTTTGGGGTAATGCAGTCCCTTCCAGTGACAGCACTGAGCATCTGGAGGCCTTCAGAGACTGACGCAGTGTCTTTCAGGGGAAGATCTGGGGTTTCTAGGCCTAGATCTGGCTGAGTTTTGTAAATCCCGTTTGCGGATGTGGATTAGTCAGTATTGTTGGTCTTAGATCAGCCAGGTGCTGCAGATCTAGAGTTTTCTATGTAGGGTTTTCCAGGTCTGGAACCCAGAGTTGTGTATTCAGAAATATTCTTAATAATAGAGCCCTCCAGCAGCCAGAGACCGGTTTTCCCACATTGGGTTTTTTCGGGGACAGTTTGTCCAGAAATAACTATGTCACTTTGTCTATGTGTGCATGTGCTTATTCTAGATCTGAATAGGTAGAGATCTGTTATGTGTTTTTCTTTGATGTTAACTTGAATTTATTCAGTTGATAACTTGTATAAGTAGGAGAAGCTTAACCGGATTAACAGAAATAATTTCTGCATAAGGATTAAGATTCAGAAATTTCTACATAATGATCCAATCAGGATCAAAATCCCTCAACGAATTGCCTTAGAGTGGTCAATGCTCCCTTTGGTCAAGTCGACTTGGTCCATATGCTTGAGCCTTGAAATAAGATGTTTTTTTCTTTTTCT
This sequence comes from Pinus albicaulis, assembly GCA_034641835.2. NCBI lineage: Eukaryota > Viridiplantae > Streptophyta > Pinopsida > Pinales > Pinaceae > Pinus > Pinus albicaulis. Next base: position 665,978,245 of record CM076580.1, on the reverse strand, counting down.
TTGATAACTTGCTTTTTCACTTTTAGTAAGTTGACCTTTTCCATCCTTGACTTGGTCTAATGTTCACTTTAATTTTCTTGAAAAGCTCTCCTAGCCCTCACACGTGTGGCTATCTCCTTAGAAGGATGACTTCAGGTGTAGATCTCTAATGCTTTGCTCGATTTGATGATTCTAGGACATGGGTTGTCTCGCAAAAAAATTGTAGCTTTTGATATTTTGCATGCCTCACTTGACCAAGATTTGATCTTTGTTTGCCTCATGAAAGCCCACACGTGGCATAAAAGGTGGACAACCCCCTTTGGTTGAGGATATCTCCCCGCCGCTTTGACATTTTTGGAAAATTTCATGTGGCATTGCAAGTATAAAATATGCTTAGCAGTCTGAGCCTTTGTTGACTTTTGAACCTATGGGACCTTGTGCATTGGGATCCGCAAACTGCATTGGGAAACATAAAATGTTGGAAAATGTGAGATTTTTATGTTGGAGAATTGAGATACGATGAATATACCATAGCCAAAGAATGTATATAAACTCAATAAAATAATCATATGGGAATGACTTAGGTGCAATAGGGCATGGGTTGGATTGGCGCTGTTGCGATCTGATTAGCAAGGTTGCTAAGGTTCTCGTAACTTGCTAGATGGGCTCACACAGGGTAGAGGGCCACTGTCACCTCGACCCAAGCCCCCCTTGTTTAGGCCCGACAACCTTCTAAATGGCCAAGGGAGGAGGCCTTTGTTGAAAATTGGCAGCTAAGGGGTGAATTTCCTTGAATAAATTTTCATTTTTGACTATTTGAGAGTGACTTTCTAAATATAGAAAGTCATGTCTCTCATTGCAACCATGACTTTCCAAAATTAGTAAGTCACCCTGCTACAATTGGTAATCATGTATAGATGATAGAAAATCACTTATCCTTAATTAATATAAATTGTTTAATTTTTAATTTAATCATAAATATTATTAATATTATTATTATTACACTTATGATACTATAATATTATCTAAAGGGAAATTACATGTCACCTCTCCTAGTTGGCACTCGATCATGCCACTTCACATCTCTCTCCTTGATGGCAAATCAAACTCTTTCATTCAATGATACATTACTCTCTCTCTCTCTCTCTCTTTAATGCTCTTACTCACCTCTTAGACTCTCTTAAACACTTTAATGACTAGTCATAAAACAATTCCTCTTACACCTCTTTAATGCATATGTTACACTTCTCCTTAATGGCTCCTTCTTTATGTCACAATTCACTAAGGCATGGGTACTCCCTCTTGATGGCATGAGTTACTAAGGCAAGTGTACCTCCTTTATGGCGTAAGTTACACTCCTATTTTGGCATATGTAACTTCTCCTCAAGGCATGGGAGTTACTCCTTCATGAATTCGACCTCCTTGCTCTTCCTATATATTTGTGTCTATCATCATCTCTGCTACTCACTTGTGCATTGTGAAAGGAGAGTACGAACTTGAGAAAGAGAGAACTAGAGAGACTAGAGAAGAATTGAGAGAGAGAGAGAGAGGGAGAGAGAGAGAGAGTCTTGAAGAGTAAGAGCAGAACTTGGTGAGCCAAAGTAATTTAGTGTTTGCATCAACTACTACTCTTAGAGATCTTCTTCAGATTTGGGTGAACTTCTTCTTTCTCTCATTATATTCTGTATCTTTGCTCAACATTTGATTTCTAATAGAAGAAGAATCTGGTTGGGTTTTCCCCTGCTGGACCTAAATTCACTGTGTTGAGTTTTGGTTGTCTTGTATTGTGCATATGATTTATGTTCCATCTACAATTGCTTAATTAATATTGCAGATTAAAGAAGTTATTGGATCAAGTAATTGTTACGACATAAAACTTCAGAATTTCAACATGATATCATAGCTTTGGTGAAGATAAACTCAAGATGACAAGCGTTGTTCCAACCCATTTTCTGCTAAAATATCTCTTGCTGTACACTCTATTTACAACCCATTTTTTGCTGAAATATCAAGTGCTGTTCATTCTATTTGCAACCCATTTTCTGCTGAAATATCACTTGCATTTCCTTCTACTTGCTCCTCATTTTCTGTTGAAATATCTTATTTACCGTTGAAATATCTCTTGTTGTTCCTTTCTATTTGCTATTGAAAATATGAGCAGATCAAGATGTCTTCCTTTTACTTTAAGAATGAAGAGAAGCTAGTTGATGCTTCAAACTTCATCCCTTGGAAGGCCAGATTGGATATTACTCTCGAGGAACATGATGTTTTGGAATATGTTGAAGGGGAGGTAGCAAGACCAACTGGAAACTCCAATGCTGCTATCAAGGCCAGATACAAGAAATTACAAGTCAAGGCTAAAAAGATTATCCTTAATTCTCTTGGAGACCATCTCATCACTTACGCCTCCAATATGAAGAAAACCAAAGAAATGTATGACACACTAATTGGAATGTATCAAGTGAACAACTTGAGTCAAATTCTTGTTTTGAAAAATCAACTCAAAGGATATTCAAATTATAAGTCAAGGCTAAAAAGATTATCCTCGATTCTCTTGGAGACCACCTCATCACTTATGTCTCCAACTTGAAGAAAACCAAATAAATGTAATGCAAACTGATTGGAATGTATCTAGTTAACAACTTGAGTCAAATTCTTGCTTTGAAGAATTAGCTCAAGGATATTAAAATGAACAAAGGAGAGACCATTCAAGCACACTTCATGAGAATAACAAAAATCAAAGATCAACTATCAACTTTTGGTGAAGTTGTATCTGATAAAGAGCTGGTTCTGATTACACTTGGAGGTCTTTCTTCTTCTTGGGAAACTTTTATTACTACCATTAGTAATAATGACAAGTTTCCTATATATGATGAGCTTCTAGGAAAGAGCAGTCAAGAAGAGACTAGAATGATTTCCAGAGGAAGAATTCCCAAGCATGAGGAGGGAGAACCTACTGCCTTTATTGTCCAAGGAAAGAAGAAGAAAGGAAGAAGAGGTCATCACTATTCGATAAAACCTACTCCCAACAGTTCCTCTAAATAGAACAAAGACTTATCAAAAGTCCAGTGCTACAACTGCCATAAGAATTGCCACTAAAAGAAGTTATTTGTATTGATAATATTAACTCACTTGCACTTATCTATTGCGCGTGCTCTGAGGCGATTTTAACCTCCATCTGCGCGTGTGCCCTAAGCGCCTGTGCCCCTCAGCTCCCTCTGCTACAGCTCGACTGGTGCGGCCTTCTGTTGCCATCATGGAACCACCAGACCCTCTGTCAGATGGGGAACCTCCTCCTGAATCATTGAAACTTGCTTATGATGAAAACACAAATGCTTTCGCATCGCTGATCTTCTCCATTGGCCCCCCAAGAACCAAACCCTCCGTATAAAAGTTTGTGAAGGAACTAGATGCCATTCTTGAGATCATTCTTCCTCCTTCCCTCCCATGCAGAGCAACACTGTCCCTTTCAGAATGTGGCTTGGTTGGTCGGTTCACAAGCCTCTAGCCATCTCCTCGCTCGGTTCTGAAATGGGTTGAGAGGAACTGGTCCTCTTCAATAAATGAGAAAATTTCTATCAAATTCTATGGAAGAGGGTATTATACCTTCCATTTTGAAACAAGGGAAGACAAAGACCTAATATTTAGGAATGGCCCATATATCACGGACATGCGAGGTCTCTATCTAATCAGATGGACGCCAGACTTCGATCCTGAACAGGCCGTGCCAAGCGCAACCCCTGTTTGGGTTAGACTTCCTCACCTCCCCCGCCACTGTTGGGGTGATGATCAGTTAAGGCAATAGGTAATGCTGTGGGAAAAGATATTGACATATGCGAACCAAAGGAGAACATGCACACCTATGCGAGGATATGCGTCGAAATCAACCTAGGGAAAGGCTTACCGGAGGCAGTGAAGATCAAAGTAGACAAATGGACGCACATACAACAACTGGACTACGAGCAGATATCGTTTAAATGCAAGGTATGTCATGAATATGGTCATTTTGCAAATAGGTGTCGAAAAAACAAGAAAATGAAGATGTAGAAGCTCCGAAAGCAAAATGGGAACAAGTAAAAAAGAAAAAAGCAACAAACAAACAACCCCCTCTACCCCCTTCCACTAACCAACCTCAGGCTCCCTCCCAATCTGGCCCTCCTCCCTCCTCGCCTCCTCCTCTCTGCCCTCCTCTTACTTCCTCCACTCCCACTAATCCCAACCCTTTTGGACCTCTTGAAGACCCTCCCATTCTTATCTCTCCTCCCCCTCCCCACACCACTCTCTCCCTCCTCTCCTCACTCCATCTTCCTCCAATATCCCTCTTAGCCCTCCTCCCCCCTCTGTTGATCAAATCTTGACAAGCAACTAGTCAAAAGACTCGTTATTTGTAAATACTCAAAGATGTTCTATGCTTGATGCAAATTTACTTCAAACCCGATACCAAATAGCAATCACATAAACAAGAAAGTAAAATGTTGATAGAACATACCAATAGATCGACAGAAGACAAGCCAAAAATACACTTAACTTGATCAACAAAATATGTGTTGTGGTGTGTTACGGCAGTCAACAAGATGCTTCAACGAACAAAGTCTCCTCACGGTGAGCCAACCAGAAGTGTCACACAACCCTCAAGACAACTCCACAAAAGTCAACGTTGTCCAGTCAATGGTCAACGTAGAATAAAAACAGTAAAAAGTCAACGCAGTAGGTCAAAGGTCAACGTTTAGCCTCAGCTTTTGTGCCAAAGAATGTGGACTTCAAAAATCAGAATTTTAGTGGAGTTTGAGGTCAAATGGACCAAGCGTTGACCAAAGTCAACGCTGGTCAACCCTGTGCTGAAACCCTAGACAGATCCGAACATAATACCCTAGCTGTTGTTCCACACGTGTGAGAAGAAAAGCCTCCAAATGATGATCGAACCAATCAAACACAAGAGAGAAGTGTGTGATGAGTGGATGATGAAATGAACTCCAAGTCTGTCCAATACATATCCATCTGTGAGGGTGTGTGACACATCTGTTGGGGCTTCAAGCCTACATTACAGTTCTAGCCAACCTTGCACATAAGTGGAATAAATTCAAAATAAATGTTTTGCTCATCCGATCAAGATGATCTTTAGATCAATCTTGCACCTCTCCGAAAGAGGAATTTAATAAAAATATTGGCATCATCATCTGAGTAGTACAACATGGAGTTTGGACCTAGTTGCCCAAAATTAACAATCCCTCTCAACTAGGGAGAACTCCATCCACCTGTGCCATCCAAACATCGTGCGTCATCCCGCCGTAACTTGCTTTGCTGGCTTCTTTATTTCAAATGGTGAGTCACAAAGTCATCACTCCCAGCTGACCTGAAGTCAACTCAGAGGTCTGAAACGACTATAGGACTGAAAGGAGTCTCATACTAACCCGAAGTCAGTTGGAGGTCCGAAACCTCACTAGACTTGATTCCAGATCAAGTGGTTGGACACGGGCCATCCTAAACATAGAGAGTACGACAATCTCTGATGCGTCCATCGGTCTTGCTATCGGTCTCTATCCACATTTCCCACCTCATTGGCCAAGATGAGAGGTACTTCCCATGAGTTCGGGACTCCATGGGTAGGATGCATACGAGGCACAGATCAAAGAGAGGTGCACCAACTCAATATCTTCACGGTGGGGCAGAAGCACACCAACAAGGTTCGGCAAGCCTAGCCTTGTGGTTGCGTATAGCTCCAAGAAGCTATCCCTAAAGCCACCTGGAGCTCCCAGAGCTCATCATCCAATAGGACCCTCAACATAGGGTCGTTCCACAATTCCAAGATTCTCACAGAAGGTTAGGAACTTGACCTTCCCCAAGGGCTTTGTGAGAATATCCGCGACCTGCTCATTACTTCCTATATGATTGAGCCTTACGGCACCTCGCTGTACCATATCCTGGATAAAATGGTACCTAATATCAATATGCTTGGATCGATCGTGGAACACAAGATTCTCTGAAAAACTAATCCCATTCTGGTTATCACAAAGAAATACGGTGGTATCTAGCACATGTCCAAACAACTCACTGAAGAGCTTTCGCAACCAAATAGCTTCACAATAGGCCATACTTGCTGCAATGTATTCGGCCTCAGTGGTGCTCAAAGCCACCAACTTCTGCTTCCTGCTCATCCAAGATATCGAAGCAGAACCAAGTGTGAAGCAGCATCTAGATGTGTTCTTGCGATCCACCACACTGCCAGCCCAATCAGCATCAGTATATCCATGGAGTCTCAAACTCCTGGAAGTGTATCTCAGCCCATGGTTTATCGTGCCCCGAAGATATCTCAAGAGACTCTTAACACCAACCTAGTGAATGTGATGAGGATCAACCATGTGTTGACTCAAAGTTTTCACTGCAAAACATACGTCCGGACGGGGGTTCACTAAGAACATCAGAGCCCCTATGAGTTGTCGATACTTGGTAGGATTTGCTAGCAGAGGCCCAACATCGTTTCCACTCAACTTCTTAAAGTTGAGCTCCATTGGTGTCGACACGGACTTACAGTCCACCATACCAAATCTCTCCAGCAGCTTCACAATGTATTTTTGTTGAGAGAGGAAAATCTTGCCAGGTCTCTGCCAGACCTCCAAGCCTAGGAAATAATGCATCAGTCCTAGGTCTTTCATCTCGAACCCAGAAATGAGCTCCCTCTTACACTGATGAATGAGAGGGTCAACACCTGTCAAGAAGAGATCGTCCACATAGAGAACCAGAATGAGAGGCTTTTCTCTATCAACCTTGAAGTAAAGGTTCGGATCAGCATTACTTCGAGTGAAGCCCAGCTTCATCAAGTAGCTATCTATCTTCTCGTACCAAGCCCTGGGAGCTTGCTTCAACCCATAGAGGGCTTTCTTCAACCTGCATACATGAGAGTCTCTATCCTGGACTTCGAACCCCAAAGGTCGCTCCATGTACACCTCTTCCTTTATCGAACCATGTAGAAAAGCGGTCTTCACATCCATCTGATGGAGACTCCATCCTTGCGTAGCAGCAAGTGCAATAATAGATCGGATGGTGGTATAGCGGGCCACAGGTGCAAATATATCACATAGTCTATGCCTTCCTTTTGAGAGAAGCCTCGGGCAACGAACCTTGCCTTGAAATTTTCAACACTACCATCATATCCATGCTTGATCTTATAGAGCCATTTCGAGGTGACAACAGCTTTGTCCTCTAGTCTCGGAACCACATCCCAGACATCATTCTTCATAATGGACTCGTACTCTTCGTGCATAGAATTTTTCCAAACTTGATGCTTTAAGGCTTCTTCAAAAGATCTAGGCTCAGATTGTACGACTGTACTCATGGCTACTAGATACCCTTGGTATCTATTCGGCTTCTTGCTTTCACGGAATGTCCCCCCTGGGGCCATATGTCTCTCGACATCTTCGAGAGGATCCTGGAGCCATGAGGGTCTTCTCTTCAAGGAGGTGGATCAATAGGGTCCATCGATCTTTCAACATCGGGCATCATCTCATCCTTTGGCTCTTTCTACTTCCCTGATCTTACATCATGGTCTTCTTCAGAGCTCGGAAGATTTATCACTTTCCTGAGGGAAGCATCTTCATCAAAGGTGACATCGTGGCATACTCCACTTCTCTTTCGGCACAACCCTGACATACACTTTCATGATCATTTTTGAATTTGGGCATCCCTATCACCACCTTCCTTGCTTCGGGAAGGGCTTTGTAATGAAGGTGTCCAAAACTCCGGTGCCATAATTTAGTTTGACGAATTGTATCACATGTCATAGCCCCCAACAGACTTCTTCCAACCTGGTAGAGTGTATCAACTCTAAAGCCAATAGTGTGAGCTTCCTTGAAACTCTTCTTCCAGATGCGTACCTTTCCATCGACGATTGCCACCTTGAAACCTTTGTCTTCGATGGCCGAAATAGACACATGATTCTTCTTCAAATTAGGTACATGCAATACATCTTGCAAATAGAGGACTTGACCTCGAGATAAATGGAGGGTCACAGTTCTTGTCCCTTTCACGGGATAGGTGGCATTATCTCCAAGGATAATTTGCAGGTTAGTATCCTTCTCAATCAAATCAGAGAGGGCTTCTTTAAGACCAGTGAGGTGCCTTGAAGCACCACTATTAATCAACCAGACATCCAAGGTGTTGGGTGGAGATGTAGCAGAGAGGGCAAATACAAGAATGAATTCATTTCTTTTATTGTGAACAACATTAGATTCTTCATACCTGGAATTTCTTGACCTTTCGAAAGGTTGACCATTTCCATTACGACTAGAGGGAGCCTTCCTCTTTCCTTTGAACATGTTGTTTCTTTGATTGCCATTCCACCTGTTTTTGTTGTCATCATCACCGGGAGAATACCTTCTATTAGGGCATTCTCTAGCATTGTGGCCAAACTTGTTACACGTGTAACATCTTCCTTTCTTTCCTTTGACCCCTGCGCTTCCATGGTTCCTCGGACCACCATTGTTCTTCTTCTTAGCACCAGCGATGAAGGCAGCATTACCTTCATTTTCATATTCCATCATTCTTGTCTCCTCTTGAGTGCATCTCAACAATACTTCATCAAAATCAGGAATCACATTATTATTGAGAATGGTAGTAATGAATACATGCCATTCAGAGGGGAGACCTCCAAGTGCAATGAGCCCCCAAGGGAATGTTGGGGGCTCAACTTGGTAAAAGAGGATGAGAGTAGCTCATTCCTCATTCATTCAGTCATCAGCTAACTTTTTGCGTGGTAAACCAGAAGCATGCTTGAGCTGTTTAGTGGAGTTTGCAAGTGCTGTTCAACACATAGATTTCTAAGCGGAGATCTCAGTCTCATCCTCGGGGGACTTTGAGTGCTTGCTCAGGAGAGGAGTTCAGTCTGTTTTGGAGGAGAGTTTCCATAGGTTCAGTCTAGAATTACGTAGTCCCTTCTAGGACAACGCAATCAGCCAGGGAGTTATGCAATCCAGCAGTGGAGCAGCTCTGGGGAAAGAGAAAGACCGAGATATTTCAGCTAGGAGTTTTGTGAAGGGATCAACCCTTCCTTAGCAGAGTTTTTGGGTAGTTTCCAGCAGCTATTTCCAGCGGATCAATTCAGAGCCCAGTGTGCCCAGTAGAACTGCGTACCCAGCTCAAGAGGGTAATTTTCCTGGGTCAGCATTTCCGAAAACCCTTCGCGGGTTTTTCTAGTTTTGTTGAGAAGAGTCCGATGTCCAAATCCTGAAATTTTTTGAGCAGTAGAACAACCCCAATACACAGTCCATTTCCATCCAGCAATATCATTTTCCAGACTGGGCAACGTAAAGGAGGAGCCACGCAGAGCAGCAAGCGGCAAGGTTTTCTAAGCAGGGATTGAGGAGTATTTCAGCCTGCCTTGTGCAGGCCAAGGCGCCATCTTCCTAAGTACCATTTGTACCTTTCCCATTCAGAAATATTAATAAAATGGCTCAGCAATTTTGGCTCAATTCATGGTGTTTTTGATGCATTTTTCTGTTTGATGTAGATTTAGTCTTTGTATGCTTTGTGTTACTATTTGTTCCCAATTTGGGATATTACAGTGGTATCAGAGCTCATAGACTTGGCTCAGCCTGTGGAGCATTTGGTCTATGACACCTAAAGATAGAGAGTACATTAGATACCGGAAGCAACGGTATAAAAGCAGAGAGCATAGGCTCGAAATCACAGCTGATCAACAAGACAACGTTTCGGTGGAGGAAGGCAAGGGGAAGGCACCAATGGCAGAAGAAAGAGATGAGGGGAAGGAGTTTTGTAACCTCGTCCTAAAATCAGTGCAGTAGCTCTCCAAGAAGATAGAGGAGATGGGACGAAAGTTTGCCGGAGAGAATAGGCAGAGGGGAATTCCATAATGGAGAAGGATCCAGTACCTCTCACCATTTACTTGAGCATAACACTGCGTAGCAGGTAGTGCCACACACCCCACCACGCTCTACCGTGCCCACATTCTCGACTTCAGGGGCAGGAGCAGGAGGAACATATGAGCCGGAGGTAGCTCACTACGGAGAGTACTTCGTAGAATACTAGTCTTATGGGCCAAAGTTCGGAGATACCCTCACTTTCAATGAATTCTGCCAGCTGAAGAACAAAAGCAGACCATACAACCAATTTTTTCTTGCCTACCTTCGATGGGTCATCGAAGTGTTCGGCAAAAGCTTGGGTGGAGAAGATGGACATTTACTTTCAGCTAAACCAAATGGCGGAGGTGGAGGCCAAAGGTGGCAGCGCTGCACCTTGAGGGAGAAGCCCATGATTGGTGGTTCCACTGGATGTCTACGCTGGGTCACGCAGGAGTGTTAGCGTATGTTAAGTTCACTTGGAGGTTGATAGAGAGATTTGATTGGAAGGACCTGGAAGAACATTTTGTTGAGCTGACCAAGGTCAAACAGACGGGGAACTCGAAAACTTACACTTTCGAGTTCTTGAAGCTCTTAGTGATGGTTCTAGACTTGTCCGTGCCTAGGAGAGTGTACATGTTTATTGACGGACTGGCTAAACCTTTGCGTGGGCTAGTCAAATCTACTAGGCATACTATGCTGCAAGATGCAGTAGGGAGGACTAGTGACTTGCAGGATGCCATGCCAAGGACGAGGGCTCCTTTCCCCCACAGACCAACGTTCCAGCAGAAGGGGAAGGACGTGAGAGCTCCACCCCGAGAGGGAACCAGGGCCGAGGGCCTTTGGATGATGACACCTTGAGAGACTTGAGATAGAGGAAGATTTGCTTCACTTGCTAGGAGCCATGGGCACCGGGTCATCGATGTGCCAAAGGGAAGGCACATTACATTGAGGTCTTCTCCGATCGTGAGGGAGAAGAGGAGGCCTATGAGGAGTTGGAGGGAGATGCCAGAACCGATGCACTAGGAGGGTATCATCTACCACCACCTCCCCCAGCAGCAGGAGGAGCAGCATTTGCACCCATAGGAGGAGTCCTTGCATCTTTGCGGGGAGTTCTCAAGTACTTAGCGTTGAGAGTTCGAGGGACGGTTTAGGGGCAACGTGTCACAATGTTGGTGGACAGCGGGGCCACACACAACTTTATCGATGCCCAGCTAGTGCAGAGGAGGGGCATACAAACATAGAGCTTTGATGAGTTCTTTGTGTTGGTTCCAGGTGCCAGGACTATGCAGTGCATGCGGTATGTTCTGGCATTAGCAGTGACCATGGGGACATACACGGTGATGGATCATTTTTTTGTGGTCGATATTCTAGACACCAACGTAGTGTTGGGTGTACAATGGATTATCACACTTGGGAAAGTCACTATAGATTGGGAGACTCTGGAGATGGAGTGGACGGACAAGAAGAGTGGGAAGCATGTGATGATTAGAGGCATGCACACATATCCTCCACAGGCAATCTCTGCGCACCGGATGGAGGCAGATTTCCGAAAGGGAGACATAGAGTGGGCAGTGGAGTTGCGGATTTCAGAGGTAGGTGTCTCAGGTCAGCCTGTGCACTCGGATGTGCAGACTATCCTAGACCGTTACTACACAGTTTTTGGGGACATTCCACCAGGATAGCCACCAGACCGAGGGTTTGAGCACACCATTAAGATGGAGCAGGGCATCCAGGTAGTGATTACCACTCCCTACAGGCACTCCAAAGCCTATAGGGATGAGATTGAGAGAGCCATACATGAGCTCTTGGCATTGGTACACATCAGGCCCAACACTAGCCCCTTTGCTTTTTCAGTGGTTCCGGTGAAGAAGAAGGACGACACACTGCAGATATGCATAGATTACAGGGCGCTGAACAAGAAGAGCATGAAGAACTGCTACCCCATCCCCGAGATCAATGACTTGATGGATGAGTTGAGGGGAGTGAAGTTCTTCTCCAAGATCGATTTGAGGTTGGGGTACCATCGGATCAAGGTGAGAGACCAGGATGTCCCCAAGACTATGTTTCTATGCGACTACGACCATTTCGAGTTTTTGGTGATGCCCTTTGGGCTGACCAACGCTCCGATTACATTTCAGCCTTATATGAACCACATCTTCCGTGGTTAGTAGATGAAGTCTGTGCAGGTATTTTTCGACGACATTCTCATCTACAGTTGCACATGGGAAGAACATTTGCAGCACATTGAGGCTGTACTGCGTATCTTAGAGGAGCAACATTTCTATGCCAAGCTGTCCAAGTGCGAGTTTGGGCTTACAAAGATGCTTTATTTGGAGCATATTATTAGAGTGGATGGAGTGAGTGTCCATGAGGAGAAGATCCAGGCCATCCAGGATTAGCTGGAATTGAAGAACGTGACGGAACTCCGGGGATTTGTAGGCATCTGCACCTACTATCGGAAGTTCGTCAAAGGATTTTCACAACTTGCAACACCCCTCACAAATCTCAACAAGAAGGGGGCCTTCAGCTGGACAGATGCTGCGCAAAGAGCCTTTAACAGGCTCAAGGAGGTGATGAGCAGTTGCCCGGTGTTGGCATTGCCCGACTTCATGCAACCCTTTATGCTGGAGTGGTGATGCTTCAAGAGAAGGGGTGGGCACAATTTTGATGCAGGGGGGACATCCTATAGCTTTCGAGAGTCGGAAGATGCTGCCACATGAGAGACTGTACCCCATATATGACAAAGAGGTGTTGGCCATCATGCATGCATTGGCCAAGTTCAGGCAGTACCTGGTGGGGAACATATTCCGAGTGAGGACTCACCACAACAGTCTTCGATTCTTCCTTGAGAAAAAGCAGTTGCAGGAGAGACAACAAAAATGGGTCAGCAAGATCCAAGCCTATGATTTTGACATTGAGTATGTCAAGGGGAAGAACAATGTGGTGGCATATGCTTTATCATGGAGACCGACAACGTTGTCCTTGATGAGTATTGATGCAGACTGGAGGGCTCAACTTTTGGTGGAATATTCCAAGGACCGTTTTGCATGTGAGATATTAGATGGGTAGGCTACAGATGATCGGTATAGGGTGATGGATGAGGTCATCTATTATCGAGATCAGATCTTCTTGACAGGTAACTCCCAACTCAGGGAGAAGATTTTGCATACAGCCCATGATTCACCTCTTTCAGGCCATCAGTGGTTCACTAAAACATACAGGGCCATCAAGGAGAGGTTCTCATGGAAGGGCCTCAAGGAGGACGTACTCCGGCATGTTAGGTAGTGCGTAGTTTGTCAGCGGAACAAGGGAGAGCTGAACCACCCCGTAGGTTTGCTACGACTGCTTCCCATTCCGAAGGGAAAATGGGAAAGCATCTCCATGGATTTCATCACTGGATTGCCCATGGTGCAGTGCAAGGATTGCAACTTCGTAGTTGTTGATCGACTAACGAAGTATGCTCATTTCTTCGCCATCTCAGCTCGGTACACTGCTTCACAGGTGGCTTAGTTATTTTTCTGGGATGTTTTTAGACTCCATGGTCTTCCAAAGACCATAGTCAGTGACAGTGACAGCCGGTTCATGGGTGGCTTTTGGCAAGAATTATTCTGTTTGGTGGGTACAAAATTGACATCCAGTACCAGTTACCACCCACAGATGGATGGATAGACTGAGCTAGTGAACAAGTGGCTGGAGGGCTACTTGAGAAACTATGTCACAAGGCAGCATAAGGCTTGGTTGCGCTGGCTTCATTGGGGGGAGTACTGCTACAACACGACATTCCATATGTCGATTGTTATGTCTCCATTTTACGCTTTATATGGTTATAATGCTTTAACTTTTGTTGATGTGATGTTTGGAGCTAGCAAAGCCCCCAGGGCTAAGGACTGGATCCAAGAGAGCCAAGACATACTTCGGGCTCTCAAGGATAACATAGCTGCAACATAGAACGATAAAAAACTATATGCAGAGAGAGGCTGCATGGAGAGACAGTTTGAGGTGGATGATCTGGTTTACCTCTGTCTTCAGTCGTACAAGCAGTCCACGCTGAAGCAGAAAGGAGCTGAGAAGCTCAAGCCTCGCTTCTATGGACCATACAGGGTGATCAGGCATGTTGGGGAGGTAGCGTATGAGCTGGAGCTTCCAGCCGGGAGTAGGATCCACAACATTTTTCACGTCTCATGCCTGAAGAAGGCTTTGTGATAGCAGGTGATAGCCACTCTGGAGCTTCCGCCTATTGATGATGAGGGGCATTTGGTGCTACAGCTGGAGGCCATTATGGACACCCGGGAGAGACATTTGAGGAGCAAGACAGTGAAGGAATATCTGATAAGATGGAGAAACCTTCCAGATGAGGATGCCACTTGGGAGGGGGAGAAAATCCTGCAACATCCATCTTTGCAGTTGCTTGAGGACAAGCAACGTTTTGGTTGGGAGGACTGTAATATTCCAAATTAGCAGTCAGCTAATTGGAATATTAATTTTGTCAATTTTGTCTTTTTCTAATGTTAGCAGAAAAATAAAGTGGGTAAAGGTGACCCACAAATAAATATGAAGATTAAATCACTTTCCTAAAGTCACCAAGGCAAGTATTAGAGCTGGAGTGGGACCCGTGGGGCTAGCTACACGCAATGGACATTAGCCTAGTGGCAGCGCAGGAGAGGAAGTAGCATAGGCAGCGCAAAGGCAACGTGGGGACAACAGGGGGACATCAGCTATGCAGTGGTTGGCTGACAGAGGTGGCAGCGCAGTCTAGTGGGGCCCAAGGGAACGTTGGGGGCTTAGCTAGGTAAAAGAGGATGAGAGCAGCTCATTCCTCATTCATTCATTCATCAGGGAACTTTCTGTCTATTAAACCAGAAGCATGCTTGAGTTGTTTAGCCAAGTCTGCAAGTGTTGTTTAGCACAGAGATTTTCGAGTGGAGATCTCAACCTCATCCTCGGGGGACTTCGAGTGCCTGCTCAGGAGAGGAGTTCAGTTTTCTTTGGAAGAGAGTTTCCATAGGTTCAGTCCAGAATTACGCAGTCCCTTCCAGGACAACGCAGTTAGCATGGGAGTTACGCAGTCCAGTAGTGGAGCAGCTCCGGGGAAGGAGAAAGATCGAGATATTTCAGCCAGGAGTTTTGTGAAGGGATCAACCCTTCCTTAGCAGGGTTTTTGGGCAGTTTCCAACAAATATTTCCAACAGATTAGTTCAGAGCCTAGTGTGCCCAGTAGAATTGCGTACCTAGCTCAAGATGGTGATTTTTCGGGGTCAGCATTTTGGAAAACCCTTCGCGGGTTTTTCTGGGTTTGTTGACGAGTGTCCGGTGTCCAAATCTCGAAATTTTCTGAGCAGTAGAACAACCCCAATACGCAGTCCATTTCCAGCGAGCAACAACATTTTCCAGACTGGGCAGCGTAGAGGAGCCACGCAAAGCAGCAAACAACAAGGTTTTCTGAGCTGTCAAAACCCTGCTATTATGGTTTTTTGTGCACTGGACCTTTTGAGCGATCCACGGGGTCTTCGAACTGGTACCTTTGCCCCTTAAAAACTGGATTAAGGTTTAAGATCTTTAACAATGTGCATTAGACCCTTAAATCCCTCACTGATACTCTTTGTCGCTTCCACATTTGCCTCTGACTGCGAAATCTGTGTTTTAATAGCTCTGGAGAAGTTTGACAGAGTTTTAACCCTGTCCCTTTGATGATAGTCGTGTCAAAACACTTTTCCAGGCCCTTTTTCATTAATTTGGTCTCTGCACATGGTCTTTTCCTGTGTTCTCTGTTACTGTGACAGAGACTGTGAATTATGGGGGTTTATTGCCGCTCGAAACCCTGCAAAACACGAAAACTCGTTAAGAAAACATGCACGGGGAGGGTGGATGCAGCGAGGACGACGAAAATGGACGTGCAGCTGGTGAAATGGTGGAATAGTGCGGGATTATGGTGGAAAATGCAGTGGGAGGCTTGCAGAATGGTGATGCAGTGGGAAAATGCAGTTGGAGGGTGGCGAGAACGGAAATTTTAATGTAAAACATTAAAATTTGACCTTTGAACGCATATATATACAGGGACGGGCGAGAAATACAATGAAACACGTGGAAAGGGTGACGTGGTGGGACCAGTCAACGGCGGGACATTCAATCGAATCTGGATCGTCCGATCTCGGGAGGAGATCGACGGCTGAAAATGCATCGGAGGGCGATGGACAGTGGGCCAAGGGTACGACTGCCTTGGTTTAACTCCCGTGCATCTTTGCAGCGCGAGGACCGTTGGATGGACGATCGCAGATCGGACGGTGTATATGCATATCGCGCCAGGTCAAATGCTGAACGATAACGCGCGATGGGGGGGCGGTTTTGAAATAGTGACAGAGCCACGTGTCGGGCGGTGAGTGGAATCGCTCCGAAAATAAAAATACCGCCCACCCTTAGAAGGCGGTGCGATGGATACCGGCGGTTTTTGAACAGGGTGCGTTGGCGTGGGGACCACCAGGCGGGTAAACTCCGGGCCGTCGGATCAGCGGGCAAATGAACGGTGGAGATGCGATGAATGGAGTGAACGGGTTGAATGGTAGACGTTGTGGGGATCGCGACGACCGTCCGATCTGTATAGATCGACGGCTCAAAACGCTCCCGATATTCAAATGCGGTAAGCGCCTTCCGCCTTGGCGCCTGGTTCTAGCGCCGCGGTCGCGTGGTGGAAAAGGTTAAGGGGGCTGGCTGAAAGGGGCTAAGACCCATACATATGGAAAATAAGGTTTTTGGCCCATTTTAATGAAATCTGAGGGCAGAAATAGGTAACGATAGAGGGGAAAAGGGGAAAATAGGCCAAACAAGGGGTGTGTGCAAGATGTAAAGGGGATTTTGGGAGGATTTAGGGGATCAGAGGGGAATTTGACAAGGGGAAAACAAAGGTTAAAATGGGGCATTCTGCAGGGGTACAAGGAGCAAAAGTAGGCCTTTGGGAGCGCAAATTTTTGCAATCGGTGAGACCTTATAATGGGAGTCAACAGAGGGAATTTATCAAAGGCAAAGGCACAAGAGACTTCAAGGATGATGTGTTTTCAGAGGAAATGCATTCATTGAAGGCTCAAAAACATTTTAGCCCCCTATTTGCTTGTCAAAAATTTATAGGGGGGCTAACAGATATATTATGTTGATTTCAATTGTCAGTGCACCGAGAGATCCTCCTTCATAGATCATACTTCTAAATATAGAAGTCTATTACCTGCAATTGTATGACATGACTTCACAGCATCCAGTGTCAGCATATAAATATATACATACCTCATACCTTTTTCATTTAAGTCATCCTATAGCAGTTTTACTAGAATGAAGAGTTTCATTCCCTTGGCCTGCTTCATCAATATGTCATCACATACCAGAATTCTGTAGCATGGAATTCTTGAAGAAACTATTATGCTTCCTTTCTAATCAATGAATTCATAGAGAACTCTATAAGAAAAATATCAGCGCCAGTTTTCGTGATGACCCTTGATCTTGATAACTGCCTTCCATCGGTGAGGTTTTCCAGGAGTTGTTTCATCGAGAGCTCCCACCATGCTTTGATCATGATGCTATAATATACACTGCTTCTTATCATACTATTTTACAACCCACAGAAATCACTTAAAGTAGAAGATGATCTCAATCATAGTGGAGATCTCTATCTTCTTCTTTCTTAGATTTCTTTGCATCAGGTTCTTCTCTTATATATAAGATGTGGGCTTCTTCATTCTTCCTCTTGTTCTTTCTAAATTTCAGACAATCTCATTGATAATGCCCAAGATCATTACATCCAAAGCATCATGCTTTGCCCACATTACTTTTCTTATTCTAAGGACCAAATTTACCAAATCTTCCTTTCTTCCTGGACATGGCAGCAAAGGCTTGATTCCCTGCATTTGATCCTACTTTCAATCATGATTCTTCTATCTTACCTAGACTTTGGAATGGCATGGCTTCTTCTCTTCCATCTATGCTTGAAGTGAAACCTCTCCATTCTTTCGGTAAAGCATTTTGTACCATAGTAAGTATTTCTCTATCAGACATTACTTCTCCCAACTTCAGTAGTTGATCTCGTATTGCGAAAATCTCCATCAGATATGGAATTATTCCTTCCTTCGATATTCTCAATTTGTATAGTTTTTGTCTTGGGGATATTATTTCCTTTGTGAAACCTTTCGAGAATAGTTCCACCAATTTATCATATACTTCTTTTGAGGATTCTAGCTTTGATGCATAGGGAATGAGAGTCTTTTATGGATTCTATAAGAATCCTTCGGGCTCTTATGTCTCCCTTCATGTATTTGATATATGCTAGAATGTCTTCTTTTGGAGGTTGAATTGTAGATCCTTCTATGAAGCCCGTAACTTCATTTTCAATTAGCTTCAAATCTGTCCTTTTCTTCCATGCATTGAAGTTTGATAACCCAACCAATTTGTTGCTCTCTATACAATAAGTCATTTTGAAAGATTTAGATAAATTCATAGATACTTACTTGAGTAAGTGACTTTCTCCTTCAGCGGCTTTCTTGATGATGACGAAGAGGTTAGGAATTTCTTCTAAGATATAAATCTTCAATCTAGGTGAACTTGGATTCTTGATGGGAAAGAATGTCTTCAAAAGATGATGTCCTCTTCTTAACAATGTCTTGAATGTAAATCTTTGATGGCAAAGATTATTTTTTTGAAAGGTTGATCCTTTACCAAAAATAGCTTGAGAGTCTTCCTTGCAAATTGATTTGACTTTTCACCTAAACTTTGAGTTTTGCTTCCTAGAGTGTCTCTTTGTCAAGTAGCCCTTGAGTTCAACACCTTAGCTCTGATACCATGTTGAGAATTTGGAGGGCTAGTGATTAATTCAAAATTCTCTTCTTGATAATTACTTGTGAGGTTACTTGAGTTACTTATGTCGTCTCTTCGTTAGCTTATTAAATCTTTCATCAAGTCAATTATCAAAAGACACGAGACACAAGAATTAGACTCCTAGAGCCAAAGCAAAACCTCTCCCTCTTGGAGGGGAAAATCCATAAAAAATTCTTCTTATAGATTTTCAGATGACAAGTACCACTACCAAGATTTTGACCCTTGACAAATATATGCATCCAATACCTTGTCCTTGCTTCTTTGATGTCCTTCAATGCTAATCCTTCTTTCTTTCATCAACTTGCAATGTTTTGCACTAACACTTCATTCGAATATAGTTGAGACTTTCTCACTGCTGCTCCTCTTTGGAGTATCTTCAAGATTTGCCCAACTGCTCCAACTTTTCATGAATTGGAAATCACCCTTTTAACAGTGGTTACTCTTCAAGATAGTTCGCAAACAGTCTCTAGACAAATCTGCACTTTAACACTCCCTTTGAAATGACCTTGTCTCGCTGTAGCACTTTTGTTTCAGTACACCGCAACACATATAATACTTAGATGCCACAAGCATGTGTGTACCTTAACCAGATCTGAAACACATCAGAAATCCGCACTGAAACTGTCCTTTAATCCGCACTTTAGTCTGCACTTAAATCCGCACTGAAGTCTACACTTAGATCCACACTTCAGTCTGCACTCAAATCCGCACTTCAACTCAGAGATGACCGAAAATCTTCTTTTTATTCTGCGCAGTCTACTAGGGTATATATAGTTGTTTGCCCCCGTATATAAGCTGACCTAACTTTGTGAACTGATGTGACTATTTGGGAGCCGACATGACTGTTATGAGGCCGACTTCTCACTGCATGTAGTGCCAACTTTATTACATCTTTTCCAGCATTGATTTGAGGGCTGACATAAGCTCTTCTTCCATGGATTCTTGGACAAGATCTTGGAGCATTTAGATTAGATCCTCCATACATAAGACACCTAATTATATTTATTCCTAGAAGACAAAAACCTAATAGACATCAAGAAGAAGTCTATTTAATCTATAATAAAATCTTGCTCATGAAACTCATGAAGAAAGTACAACAAATATACATTTTATTATCTTTGTTTTCTTCTTTACATAAATACATAATTACATAGTCAATATGAAAACCGATCCTAGTTACACTTTTTCAACAGTGTTTTGGGTTGTTTTTCTCTCTCTTTATCTCACATGTGCGAAGAATGAAGGCTAGGGTTTACTGCTTTAAGGTCGAAATTCTCAAGTTGCTGGAAGAAGATCAAAATTGTTGGAAGATGAGCCTAATAGGTCACCTTCTAGCCTGTAATATTCCTAATTGGAAATTAACAGTCAAATCAATGCATCAATAGACATTAACAACAACAAATAAAATCACGCCATGAAAACATAAACTAGAGCCATAAAATTCAAGTCTGAGCCATTTTATTAATTCTGAGATAAGTGTACAAGTGTTGGAATAATGGCACCTGGGCTTGCTCAAGGCAAGTCGAAGTAGCCTCTATCACAAGCTCAAATCAACCCCCAAAGGTACGTTGTACTACTCTAACTCTGCGCAGTCCTGGCCCAGAAATGGTGTTGCTACTCCACTGAATCTGCTACTAGGTCTTGGAATACTGCTCAAAAAATTATGGGCTTTTAACCGCGGACTCTACTCACAAAACCCACAATAACCCGCGAAGGAATTGTGGGATGGTTGACCCGGGAAATTGGCCCTCTTGGGCTTGTCTCTCTGTGATGTTGGCTGAAACTGTGCACCTGGAAATAACACTGCAGAATGCTCCCAAAATATAAGCAATAACCCTGTTAGGAAGCCTTCAGCCTCCCCACCAATTTCCTCCTCCAAAACTCATGCACTCCTCATCTCCCGAATGATGTCTCCCTCACTACTATGCAGTGACTGCATTGCTGGGACTGCGTTCTGATGTTCCCTGCTGATGAATATGTTGTGATGGATCCATAGCCTCCCCCTGAATCGAACCAGTGTAATTCTCCTCCCTAGGGCAGGCACTCAAAGTCCACCAAAGGAGAGGTTGAGATTCCCGCTCGAGAACACTCGGTTGCTAAACAACAATGCAGACTTGGCTCCTGCTCAAGCGTGCTCTGTCAAAAGACAATTCGAATTAGATGATTGAATGAATGAGCCAAAATGAATTGCCTCTTCCTTTTTGTCTCCAAAGGCCCAACATTCCCTTGGGGCCCCACCAAAAACTATGTTGCCCCTCCTCTGGCCACTCCTGCGCTATCTTTTCCTGCCCAACCACAATGTTGCCTTTCCGGAATGCGCAGTACCTCCTCATTGGCTCATCCTACCCCCCACCAAGGCCACAATTTTTGCCTCTCAACTATAGGAAAATGCCTCAGTTCACTTTAATCTAATTTGTGGGTCCCCGACCCACATTATTTATGGCTAACATTAGGAAATGCAAAATTTATTAAAACTTAATATTTCTAATTAGCAGAATTACTAATTAGGAACATTACAGTCCTCCCCGCCAAGATGTTGCTTGTCCTCAAGAAACTGCTATGATGGGTGTTGGAGGATCTACTCTCCTTCTCAGGTGGCATCCTCATCTGGCAGATTTCTCCACCTTATCAGAAACTCCTTGATCACTCTCCTCCTCAACTGCCTCTTCCTGTTGTCCAAAATGGCCTCTAGCTGAAGTACTAAGTGTCCCTCGCCATCCATGGGAGGCAACTCAACTGTGGTTGTCGTCTGTTATCCCAAATCCTTTTTCAGGCAAGATACATGAAATATGTTACGCACCGGGCTCCCCGAGGGTAGCTCCAGCTCGTATGCTACCTCCCCCACTCTCCGAGTAACCCTGTAAGGCCCATAGAAATGGTCTTAATCTTCTCGGCCCCTTTCTACTTCAGCGTGGATTGCTTGTATGCCTAGAGGCGAAGGTACACTAAGTCCCCAACCTCAAAGTGTCTCTCCACACGGCCCCTGTCAGCGTAGATCTTCTGCTGGTTCTGCGCTACCTTCATGTTGTCCTTGAGAGCCCTCAAAATTTCTTGCCTCTCTTGAATCCAATCCTTGGACCGGGGGGCCTTGTTGTCTCCTAACATGACATCAACAAATATCATAGCATTATAACCGTACAAAGCATGAAATGGAGACATACCTATAGACATGTGGAAGGTGGTGTTGTAGCAGTATTCCCCCATGTGTAGCCACCTCAACCACGCCTTATGTTGCCTGGTGACGTAGTTACGCAAGTAGCCCTCCAACCACTTGTTAAATATCTCTGTCTGGCCATTCTTTTGGGGATGGTAGCTCGTGCTAGGAGTGAGCTCCATACCCACCAATCGGAATAGTTCCTACCAAAATTCGCCCATAAAACGGTTTCTGTCACTGACAATGGTCTTGGGGAGACCATGCAACCGAAATATCTCTCTGAAGAAAAACTGAGCCACCTGTGAGGCCGTGTAGTTGGCCGATATCGAGAAGAAGTGTGCATACTTCGTCAAGCGATCAACAACCACGTAGATGCAATCCTTGCCCTGCGCTGCGGGCAACTCTGCGATGAAATTCATCGAGATGCTCTCCCATTTCCCCTCAAGAATGGCAAGTGGCTAAAGCAACTCTGTTGGATGTGTCATCTCTCCCTTGTTCCGTTGGCACACCTCACACTCCCGAATGCGCTACAGAACATCATCCTTGAGGCCCCTCCATGAGAACCTCTCCTTGATGACCCTGTAAGTCTTTGTGAATCCTTGGTGCCCGACCAATGGGGAGTCATAAGTTGCGTGTAGGATCTTCTTCTCAGCTAGGAGTTGGCCACTAGATAAATCCGGTCTGAGTAGTATATCACTACATCCATCACCCGGTAGTGGTCATTTGTCACCTGTCCCTCCAAGACTTTGCATGCAAAGCGATCCATGGAGTACTCTACCAAAAAATGAGCCTTCCAATCCGGCTCAATGCCCATCAGTGAAAGAGAAGTCGGCCTCCTAGACAACGTATCAGCTACTACGTTGTGCTTCCCCTTGACATATTCAATGTAGAAATCATAGGCCTAAATCTTACTCACCCACTTTTGTTGCCTCTCCTGCAACTGTTTCTGCTCTAGAAAGAATTTGAGGATGTTGTGATCTGTCCTCACCCGAAACGTGTTCCCCACTAGATACTGTCTGAACTTGGCTAGTGCATGCATGATGGCTAGCATCTCCTTGTCATAGATAGGGTACAGCCTCTCATGAGGCAATCGCTTTCGACTCTCGAACGCTGTGGGGTGTCCCCCCTGCATCAACACTGCACCCACTCCCTCCCCGGATGCATCGCACTCCAGGATGAAGGGCTACGTAAAATCAGGAAGAGCAAGCACTGGGTAGCTACTCATCACCTGCTTGAGGCGCTCGAGCCTCCTGCGCTGTCGTGGTCCAAAGGAAAGCCCCCTTCTAGTTCAGATCTGTGAGGGGTGCTACTAACTGCAAAAAGGCCTTTACAAACTTCTTGTAGTAGGTACCTATGCCCACAAATCCCCGAAGTTTTGTCACATTCTTGGGCTTTGGCCAATCCCGGATGGCACTAATATTCTCCTCATGGACCCTCACTCCATCAACCCCAATGATATGCCCCAAATAGAGCATCTTAGCCAAACCAAACTCACACTTGGACAGCTTTGCATAAAATTGTTGCTCCTCCAGGATAACCAATACTACCTCTACGTGTTGCAAGTGTTCCTTCCAAGTCCGGCTGTATATCAGAATGTCATCGAAAAATACCAGTACTAATTTCCTCAACTGGCCACGAAAGATGTGGTTCATGCAGGACTGGAATGTGGCTAGAGCATTGGTTAGCCCAAAGGTCATCACCAAAAACTCAAAGTGTCCATAGTGACACCTGAACGAAGTCTTAGGGACATCCTTGTCCCCCACCCGGATTTGATGGTACTCAGACCTCAAATCGATCTTGGAGAAGAACTTAGCTCCCCTTAGTTCATCCATCAACTCATTGATCCTGGGAATGGGGTAGCGGTTGTTCATGGTTTTCTTGTTTAAGGCCCTGTAATCAATGCACATCCTCAGTGACGCATCCTTCTTCTTCACCAGAACAACCGAAGAAGCAAAAGGACTAGAGTTGGATTTGATGTGTCCCAATGCCAAGAGCTCATGAATAGCTCTCTCAATCTCATCCATGTAGTTCTTAGGATGCCTATAGTGGGTCGTGATCACTGCTTGCACCCCGTGCTCCAGCTCAATGGTGTGCTCAAATCCCTGGTCTGGTGGTTGGCCCGATGGTATGTCCCCAAATACTATAGGTTATCTATCCAATATGGCCTGAATCTCAGGGTGAGGTGGCTTGGTCATGCCTCTAGCCTCTGAGGTCCTCAACTCCACAACCCACTCTATATCTCCATGCCTAAAATCAGCCTCCATCATGTGCGCAGAAACTGTTTGTGGTGGGTATGAGTGCATGCCCCACAACATCATTGGTTTGCCATCTAAGTCCAGAAACTCCATTTCCAATCTCTTCCAATCAATGGTGACTCTGCCAAGGGCGTAGAGCCACTTGACTCCCAACACTATGTTTGTGTCCGGAATGTCAACCACAAAGAAGTGGTCGGTCACAGAATAGTTCCCCAAGGACGCAATCAGCATTGGGACATAGGTGGTGCACTGCATGGTCCTGTCTCTCGACACCAGCACTGAGAACCCCTCGAACTCCTCTGTCGCAATGCCCCTCCTATGCACCATCTGTGCATCAATGAAGCTGTGTGTGGCCCCATTGTCCACAAGCATTGAGATACGATGTCCCGGTACCGTACCCCGAATCCTCAAGGTCAAATACTTGGGTGCCCCATGCAGTGATGCGAGGACCCCTCCAGAAGGTGCAAATGCGGACCCTCCTGTTGTCGGTGGGGGTGGAGGTGGAGGTCCTCCCTCCCTGGGTGTTGCACTGTCCTCTCCTCCCATCTCAAAGAATGCATGGTCATCTCCATCACTATCTGAGAAGACCTCTATGTAGTGTGCTTTACCTCCTGCACACTCGTGGCCTGGTGCCCATGGCTCCTGGCAAGTGAAACAAAGTTTCTTCCTCCGAAGATCCCTCCTGGTGTCATCATCAAGTTGCCCCCGGCCCTGGTTACCTCTTGGGGGTGGAACTCTCATGTATCTCCCTTTCTGCTGGAAAACTGGTCTAGTAGGCAGTGGTGCTCTAGCCCTTGGTAGGGTATCCTGCAAGTCTCTTGCCCTCCACACTACATCCTATAGCGTAGTGGGTCGGTTTGACCTCACTAAGCCCCGTAGTGGCTCTGCCAACCCCTCCACAAACATGAAAATCCTCCTAGATTTCGACAGGTCCGGAACCATCACTGACAATCTCAAGAATTCTGAAATGTATACCTCTGGATTTCCTGAATGCTTGAGCTTAGTCAGCTCCCCAAAGTATTCCTCTGGGTCCTTCCTGTCAAACCTCTCCAACACCTTCCGTGTGAACTCATCATACGTTGTCACCCCAGCGTTACCCAGCATAGTCAGCCCATGGAACCACCAATCGTGGGCCTCTCCCTCCATGTGCAACATGGCAACCTTTATGGCCTCTGTCTCGGTCATCTGGTTTAGCTGGAAATAGACATCCAACTTCTCCACCCATGCCTTTGCTGAACTATTCGAAGAGCCATCAAAAGTTTGGAGGAATAGCCTACTCACGGTACGTTGTAAGTCACTCCCCTACGTGAATCCTCCTCTGGTCTGGCCTCTGGGTTTGTTGTTAGTCTTCAGCTGGCAAAATTCGTTGAATGTGATGGCCTTTCCGAAATCTGGCCCATAAGATTGATATTCTATGAAAATTTCTCCATAGTTAGCCTCTTTCAGCTCCTGCTGCCCTCCTGTCCCTGAAGCTAGGAACATGGGAATAGTGGACCGCCGTGGAGTATATGGTATAGCCAGCAATGGTCCAGGAGGACTATATGTGAAGAATGGTAGACATTATATATATATATATATATATATATATATATATATATTACACCATGCAATTAATCCAATGATTGAGAGTTTCTAAAATTATAATAACTCTTAGTTTTCTATAGAAAAAAGGCATTTGATTAGCTTATTTAAAGTTGGTTTCAAGTATAACTTGGGGACTTCCCACGTACCCAAAGGTACATTGAAGTGAGATTTTTTATACAAGAATTGTCTAATGCAATGCTACTCAAAGGAGTATTAACAAGAGTTATAGGAGTTTCCAACCAAGTCACGTCATGTGTAACACCTATGTGTATTCTTCCCTTACCATAGTTTTACCCCTTGAATGGTAGATCATTGTGTTATTTAAAGATACTAGAACACATCTCTAAAAAAATTAAGCTTGCTAACCTTAAAAAAAATTCTTAATATCACTACAAAATAACTAGTCAAGAGACCTAAATTTCACAAAATATATATCATAAAAGATAATGAGTTTAAATATGAAATTTTTTCCATGGGTAAGTTGTTGTGTTATCAGATCTAAACCCCAACGAATTGACAATGAGATGATTCACAAGTGTACAATCACCAGTATTCGAGAAAGTTCCATGAACCCAAGTGTGAGCTTCCATAGTACCTTAGGCCCACCTATCATCAACTTGGCATATAATTTGACACCTTATGACCTTGACATGAGCATCAGTATTGCTTGGTGCTGCGAAGTACCAGACCCTTCTCCAACCTGAAACTCCACTTGGACTCCTTTCCCCTTGTTGGCATTGCTAAGTCTCTGACCCATCTCCTCAATCCTCTTGGAGAGATCTTAGACTTCAGCAGAAGGTGAGCAAATTCCTTCTCCTCATTCCTTCCATCTTCTGTGTGCTCCATCTCCCTCTCTACAATCTCTGAAATGCTATCAATCGGATCTGGAGTGATTTCATGCTTCTTTTCCCTGCTCTTGTACCTTTACCTTTGCCTCCGGTAAGTCACATTTTGTTTGTTCTCCAGTGCCGTAGACTGCGTGCTCCACAGGCTGAGCCAAGTCTATGAACTCTGATACCACTGTAATATTCCTAATTGGAAATTAGCAGTAAAATCAATGCATCAATAAACATTAACAATAGCAAATAAAATCACGCCATGAAAACATAAACTGGAGCCATAAAATTCAGGTCTGAGCCATTTTATTAATTCTGAGACGAGTGTACAATGTGGGTGTTGGAATAATGGCACCTGGGCTTGCTCAAGGCAAGCTGAAGTAGCCTCTGTCACAAGCTCAAATCAACCCCCAAAGGTACGTTGTGCTGCTCTAACTCTACGAAGTCCTGGCCCAGAAATGTTGTTGCTGCTCCACTGAATCTGCTACTAGGGCCTGGAATACTGCTCAAAAAATTTAGGGCTTTTAACCCCAGACTCTACTCACAAAACCCACAATAATTTGCGAAGGAATTGTGGGATTGCTGACCTCGGAAATTGGCCCTCTTGGGCTTGGCTCTTTGTGCTGCTAGCTGAAACTGTGCACCTGGAAATAACATTGTAGAATGCTCCCAAAAGATAAGCAATAACCATGTTAGGAAGCCTTTAGCCTCCCCACCAATTTCCTCCTCCAAAACTCCGGCACTCCTCAGCTCTCGAATTATGTCTCCCTCACTACTGCGCTACGCTATTCCCTGGTGATGAATATGTTGTGATGGATCCATAGCCTCCCCCTAAATCGAACTAGTGTGATTCTCCTCCCTAGGCAGGCACTCAAAGTCCCCCGAAGCAAAGGTTGAGATTCCCACTCGGGAACACTCGGTTGCTAAACAACAATGCACACTTGCCTCCTGCTCAAGTGTGCTCTGTCAAAATACAATTCGAATTAGATGATTGAATGAATGAGCCAAAATGAGTTGCCTCTTCCTTTTTGTCTCCAACAGCCCAACATTCCCTTGGGGCCCCACCAAAAAATGGGTTGCCCCTCCTCTGGCCACAACAACACTGTCTTTTCCTGCCCAACAATAGCGCTGCCTTTCTGGAATGCGCAGTGCCTCCTCATTGGCTCATATTGCCCCCCACCAAGGCCACAATTTTTGCCTCTCAACTATAGGAAAATGCCTTAGTTCACTTTAATCTAATTTGTGGGTCCCCAGCCCACATTATTTCTGGCCAACATTAGGAAATGCAAAATTTTTCAAAACCTAATATTTCTAATTAGCATAATTGCTAATCAGGAATATTGCATAGCCCTAGACAAGGAAGCAAGCGAAGTTGCTAGGAGGGCTTAGAAGGTTAAGTTTCACTCACATGTGGAAGTAGTAGCAGTTGCAGGGGCCAAAAATTTCAGACATGCAGTGGAGGCCGAAATTATCAAGTTGGGGGTCAAAATTGTGTTGTTGGAAGAGATTTAACTGGGCCTGACTTGACCTAGGAAGCACATCATCAGGAAGGTCGGACTTGGTCTTGGTTTACAGGTCTTGGAATTCGTCAATTGAAGAATCTATAAGAAGAGAAGAGATTTACGGGTTTTCCTCTCAGGTGGAGAGGTTTTGGCCTTGGCTTATAGCCTATATCCTGTGTTCTTGTGTGGTATTGTTCTTCTTGTTTTGGTAGTTGTTTGGTGATAAGAACAAACATGATAATAAAAGAAGAAATTAAGAAGATATCACAAGCAATTGTCAAGAAAAGAGAAATCATCCTAACTATTGCCCTCTAGATTTCTCAACATGGTATCAGAGCTAAGGTTAGCTAAGGGCATGATGAGGATATCCACTACATTGAAGAAATTCTTGAAGAAAAGTACAAGGGTAGCGAGTCATCTCAAGAAGGGCATCAAAGAGTTATGGGATCTCCTATTTTATCTCAATAAGGATATGACCAAGATATCTAAAAGGGACGAAGGACTATTCTCAGCACATACTGGCACATTTGAAGATGAGAATATTTGGGTTATCGACAGTGAGCATCCTAACTATTGCCCTCTAGATTTCTCAACATGGTATCAGAGCTAAGGTTAGCTAAGGGCATGATGAGGATATCCACTACATTGAAGAAATTCTTGAAGAAAGGTACAAGGGTAGCGAGTCATCTCAAGAAGGGCATCAAAGAGTTATGGGATCTCCTATTTTATCTCAATAAGGATATGACCAAGATATCTAAAAGGGACAAAGGACTATTCTCAGCACATACTGGCACATTTGAAGATGAGAATATTTGGGTTATCGACAGTGAGGCATCAAGACATATGACTCGTAAGCACAAGCAACTAAAAACATTCTCAAGAGGAAAATTTCCTTACTCCGTTGAGCTTGTTGACAAGAAGAGCTACCTTGTGAGAGTAATTGGATCAACCTCACTACAGATGGAGAATGAAGGAAATATTCATCTCAACAACATCCTATTTGTTCCAGGTTGTTAATTTTAGATAACCATGGTATGTTCTATGCTTAATGCAGTTTTACTTCAATCTTTCTTATAGGCCCAATTCAATTTAGCAATCACATAAACATGAAAGTAAAATGTTGATAGAACATAATAATATATCAATAGAAGACAAGCCAAATAATATATCAGAATTTGTAATTCTTCTTGTCTAGCAAATATAGAGAGGAATGTTTGTTACAGCAGTCAACAGGATGCCCTAGACAGCAAAGACTTAGGCCGGCCAAACCAGCTCTTCCAACATACAAGATCAGCCTTCCTCCAGGCATCACACATGCCTCAAAGACAGCTCCCAAACAATCAACGCAAGTTGATAGAAACCAGTCAACGCTAGTCAACGATGTGGTCAACAACCTGCAGTTAAAGTCAACATCCAGCCTCGATTTTTATGCCCTCCAATGTGGCCTCAAGAAATCGAAATTTATGTCCATGAATGAATGTCAAACTCCAAGGTTTGACCCACGGTCAACGCTTCAGCAAAAGCCCTAAAACAATCTGCAATTTCTCTAGCTTCAAATTCACACGTGTGAGAGAGAGAAGCCTCTCCTAGGTTGTACGAACCAATCAGATCACAAGAAGAATGTGAGATGAGATGATGATGAAATGAGCATCATCTCTCTCGTATTTATATCCATCAATGAGGGTGTGTGACACATCTTTTGGGGCTTGTGAGTCTACATTACAAATTTGGATGACCTTGACAATTTGCACATGTGGAAAATAAAATCAAAATATAAGTTCTGCTCATCCAAACAAGATGATCTTTAGATCAATATTGCACCTCTCCGAAAGAGGAAACCAACAAAAATATGATCATCACTGTAGGAGCAATGCAACATGGAGTTTGGACCTAGTTGCCCAAAATTAACACTCCCTCTCAACTAGGGAGAACTCCATCTGTCCACCTGTGTGTAATATCCCAATTGGGAATAAACAGTAATACAAAGCATACAAAGACTAAATCTACAGCAAACAGAAAAATGCATCAAAAATAGTATGAATTGAGCCAAAACTGCTGAGCCATTTTATTAATATTTCTGAATGGGAAATTTGCAAATGGTGCTAAAGGAAGATGGCACCTTGGCCTACACAAGGTAGGCTGAAATACTTCTTCCATCAAAGGACAAGGAGCCCATACCGTCATTCTTCTATCAAAGGACAAGGAGCCCATACCGTCCGCATGCTTTTTCGTGTCCCTAAGGAAATTTAGCCCTGGCAACAGTCCTGATGCTATCAGAGCATTTGATTCATAGTATGGCAGACCCTAGCATCATTTATTTACTTTTTGTTTATTCACCAAAAGTACAATAGAGTACTGCAGCCAAAGTACATCAGAGATATACCGGAGTAAATGGAAGCCTGGAGAAGACCACTCTTTCACCCAAAGAGTGCCATGGATAAATGCACAGAATTTAAATAGAATGGGCCTCGGCCCTCTTCCTTTCCTGAGTTTTAATGCTGCATTTAGTTTTCACCTACTTTCTCTGCTCCATTTGAGCTATAAATTCATGAAGAAACTCATTGTAAAGGTTGTTGATAAGTTATTAGAGATTTGCAAGCTGTTTCTTTTGAGACATAGTCTTTGTGTAAAGTTGTAAGATAGGCTGAGGAAGATGTTTTCTGACTGAGTATCCAGATATTGGCAATGTTGTACTTGACTGGTGTTGCTTTTTAATATGACAAGCACATTTCTTTGGATCCTGATTTAAAGCAGTGGTGATGTTTTTCTATCTCTGTATTTGTGTTTAACTTACATTCCGTTTCATTTCATTTCTATTGTCTCGCATCAGAAATCTGGCATAGGATTTACCCTTGTTAGGTACCCTATGTTTCCGCTCTCTTTGCCTTTGATGTTTTCTACTAAATGTGTTATCTAAGAGTCGATTTCAGTTAATTTAACCAGTGTAGTGGATGTTATTTCCTACTAGCTGATGTATGAATTAAATGAATCTATTCTTAGATGTTCTTGTTAGGATTTAATTGAAAGAATTGGGAACACTGGGAGGTCTAGAACCCTGTTTCTATCTCACTAGGATCCTTTTCAATTGATTGAACCTTTCTAAGATCCCTCAAGCTGGAGGTCGAAGCATTGAGAGTTCAAAGTCTCTCTCTGATCTCAGGTCTTTAACTTTGTGTTCTAAATCTTTATGGTTTCCTCCTCCCTTACCATTCCATATCACACAATCATCTTTAAGATCCAACGTTTTAGATGACTAGCCCAACTGAAAGCCTGCACATTGAATAACAAGTAAACCCTTTCCTGACTCCATTGCCCAATGGTCTTGAATGCTCCCTGGAATACTTCACCTCTGCCTAAATCCTCTTTGCTCATCCTTGTCTTACATTGAACCCTTCTTTCCTGATGACCAGCAACCAAACAAACAATCAAACAAACAAACCCTGTGCCTATAACTAGCCTAATATCTTGACCTTTGAGCTTCGAAGTCATATATCTTTGACATATCATAGAGAGATCCCTCTCTGGACCCAGGAGGGCTAGATCCTGAGGTTTGAAAGTGGTTTGATGTTGTCTCATCTTTTGGTCTTGCCAATCTGGCCAAAACATGGGAACCCCAACAATATCCTCATGGAATATGAGGTGGCTATATATGAACGAGGAATTGGAAAATTTGTAAGTTCCTAGGAATGAAGAATGTACAGAAATGAAGAGATCATGAAATACAACCATGTCAAGTGGTAGTTATCATTCGGAAGCCAAGAAGATGTGACTAGGAGATCTCCTAGGAGGATATGAAGACTCTGACAAAATTCTGGTAAAGAAGAAGACCTTTTACAAAAACATATCATTGGGAGATGTGCCAATCTGAATAAAGGATGCCGATGCCTACAGGAAGATGTCATGGTGAAAGATCATCACTGAGGTAACTTTTGTTTTAAAAGTTCATATGTATATGTTTATCTGGATGAATTTGTGTAGGGCTGCTAATCATGAGAAAGGATGTATGATCCTTGGAGATGATTCGAAGGAAAGCAGCATGGCATAATGGTGGACTAGATGAGAAAGACTGATGAATCACTTTTTGATAGTGGACATGACTCGTGACTGAAAGTGATGGATGATCTGTGCCCTATGAAGCCAAATGTTGAAGATTCTTCAATATCGAAACCCATGACATCGAGGGGAGGAATTTTTCATGAGCAGCTGGGTATCTCATCATTGCTGTTGCAGGACCTTGGTTGAGAAGGAGCCTGGTGGTAAGTTTCTTTCTTGGAAGAAACTTGAAGTATGTCCTTCCTAAGTTGAGAGGGAGTGACGTATGTGATTCTCTAATACATGTGTCGTGCATTAGACCAGGACTAATAACCGTAAGTTTTAGTGAAGGCCATGTGGAGAGAATGGATAGACACATCATTCCAGTTTTCATCTGGAAGACAGAATGGAGGATTGGGTAATCATCTGACATTCGATACTCTTTGAGAATGAGATAGGGCATTTACGATAAGAGTAGTCGAGGACCGATATTCTTTGAGGGCTAGCTACCCAAGAGAAGCATAGCCCAAGAAGGTCATACTCTGGGAACACCGGGGTGGAGTATGTACCTTGTAGAGACAATGACTATGGTGTCTATAAGTCATGTGTCTTGCCAGTGTTGTAGCCCATTGTCTTGTTGAGAGATGGGGCTGTTAGGCAAGGTCTTGCACTGGGACAATGCTGGTTGATATGATGCTATACAAATGCGATTACCAATCCGATTCTTCTTATGAGATTCTTCAGTTTGAAAGTGACCATGTGCCTGTATGAATACCTCCCTAGTTAAGAGGGAGTGTTGAAAAAGTGTAACTAGGATTGGTCTTCATATTGACTATGTAATTATATATTTATGTAAAGAAGAAGACAAAGATAATAAAATGTATATTTGTTGTACTTGCTTCATGAGTTTCATGAGCAAGATTTTATTATAGATTAAATAGACTTCTTCTTGATGTCTATTAGGTTTTTGTCTTCTAGGAATAAATATAATTAGGTGTCTTATGTATGAAGGATCTAGTCTAAATGTTCCAAGATCTTGTCCAAGAATCCATGGAAGAAGAGCTTATGTCAACCCTCAAATCAACACTGGAAAAGATGTAATAAAGTTGGCACTACATGCAGTGAGAAATCGGCCTCATAACAGTCATGTCGGCTCCCAAATTGTCATATCAGTTCACAAAGTCAGGTCGGCTTATATACAGGGGCAAACAACTATATATACCCTAGTAGACTTCGCAGAATAAAAAGATTTTCGGTCATCTCTGAGTTGAAGTGCGGATTTGAGTGCAGACTGAAGTGTGGATCTAAGGGTAGACTTCAGTGCGGATTTAAGTGCAGATTAAAGGACAGTTTCAGTGCGGATTAAAGGACAAGTTTCAGTGCGGATTTCTGATGTGTTTCAGATCTGGTTAAGGTACACACATGCTTGTGGCATCTAAGTATTATATGTGCTGCGGTGTACTGAAACAAAAGTGCTAAAGCAAGACAAAGGTCAATTCAACGGGAGTGTTAAAGTGCGGATTTGTCTAGAGACTGTCTGTGGACTATCCTGAAGTGTAACCACTATTAAAAGGGTGATTTTCAGTTCATGAAAAGTTGAAGTAGTTGGGCAAATCTTGAAGATACTCCAAAGAGAAGGAGCAGTGAGAAAGTCTCAACTATATTTGAATGAAGTGTTGGTGCAGAACGTTGCAAGTTGATGAAAGAAAGAAGGATTAGCATTGAAGGACATCAAAGAAGAAAGGACAAGGTCTTGGATGCATATATAGGTCAAGGGTCAAAATCTTGGTCATTGTACTTGTAATTTGAAAATCTATAAGAAGAATTTCTCATGGGTTTTCCTCTCCAAGAGGGAGAGGTTTTGCCCTGGCTCTAGGAGTGTAATTCTTGTGTCTCATGTCTTTTGATAATTGACTTGATCAAAGATTTAATAAGCTAACGAAGAGAAGACATAATTAACTCAAGTAACCTCACAAGTAATTATCAAGAAGAGAATTTTGAATTAATCACTAGCCCTCCAAATTCTCAACAAACACTTCTTTCTTCGTCCTTTTTCTTCTTTGCTAGCCTTCTTTTGCTTCTCCTTCGCTTAGATGATGAGAATTGAATGTGTGTACAAAGGAGTTTGAGTTCCTCCTTTATATAGGCTTCTAAGGTGGACGTGGCTCCTCAAAATAGATCGACTTCGTAGCTACCAGGATGACTTGGTCTTAGAGGGTATTTTGACACATATAAATACAAAAATAATTTTTTTTACAAGTTACAATGTGCCTGATGGGGTCTTCAACTTATGACAATGACTCTTTCGAATTCTTGACCTAGGAAAAACCCTAGAAACACTCAATGGGTGCTTGACCTCTAAAATAAAAGACCTTGAGCATGAAACCCATGCTCCAAAATGGCAATAATAATTTTTCTACATTGCACAGGTCCTCGAACCCGGGGGTGGGTTTCTCAAACCCGTCCCGGGTTCTTGTCCCCAAGTACTAGGTTCAGGTACGTTTTCCTTGAAAACGCACCCAAAAGAACTGGGTTCTCCGAGTACGCACCGAGTTCTTGGCAACCAAAATTGGGGTTCTTTTGTCTAATTGGGTGCATGGAACCCCGACAACGTGAGTGTGAAACCCCATAATCTGCAACATTAAGGTCAATTTTTTTTACTGATTTTGTTGTAATTCTTTTCAAACTCTTCATTTTTACTTCCCTTTCTGTAGTTTCGACCTAGAGATGGCCACTGTAGATTCATTGTGTAGGCTAAATGTCATTACTATTGTAGCTGTGATAAGGTCATTATTGTTGTAGCTATGTAGCTGGAGAGCATGCTGATTGAAGATCGAAGTGATGTTGATGACATGGATGCTGATGACATGGCTTGAGGAAGCCATTGTTCACTATTTTGAAATTTACTAGTTCATGTTTGGAGATGCCTTGAGGCAAATTTTGAATGTAGTATGACAATGGACATATATCATGATTCTTATTAATATGTAAACTCCAATTTGCAACTTGATATCAAACTATAAATTTTGAAATTTCGATGTGAATGTTGAATGTTCAATTGTGTGCATGTTTAAATCTTTAAAGTTTAAATCGTAAATATATATATATTTTTTGTTTAAAGTTGGAAAATAAATAAATTCATATATATTATAATTAACAAAATATAACATACATACACACACATATATATATATATATACCCCCAACGAACCCACACATCCTGTTTCAAAAAGTGACATACCCGTCCCTGAACCCACGTTTCATGGCAACATAGTATTTTTTCTTTCATTTTACAATATTCAAGAATGAAAAGTAACTTTCTTATTTATGAAGACCAAACCTAGTTACACATTTTTCAATAGGAGCGACATCGGGAGTGCGCTCCCGAAGGGGGCAGTCCCTTAAAAAAAATTCACTCCCTGATTTTTCGGGAGCGAACAAGGGAGCAGTCGATGAGCAGTCGCTCCTTGACCACTCTCGGAGTGAATTTTTTTAGGCGGGAGCGGTCGCTCCTTGACCACTCTCGAAGTGAATTTTTTTAGGCGGGAGCGATTGCTCCTGCATAAAAAAATTCGCTCTCTGTGGGCGAAAAGGCGCGACTGCGCAGGGGAGTTTTTGGAAGGAGGGGAGGGGCAAAAGAAATAAAAGGCCTTCCTCTCCTCCCATGATTCACCATTTGCATATAAGAGAACAGGGAGAGGTCTTTTAGAATTGGAGCAAGAGTTGAGGAGGAAGATTGGGAGGGTTGCTTGGGAGCTTGAGGAGTTTGCAAGGGAGGTTGGGGCGTGGGATTGGAGGCCAAAGAGGTAGGATCTAGACTCTAATCTAGCATTTGTGTATTTTATATGTTCATTATTAAATGAAAATGTTGTCTTCTCTCTTTCAAGTTTCTCATTCTCATTCCTTCATTTTATTGTAGGCAAGAAACTATAACTCCACCAAAGTTCAAAGAATCAAAACTTCAAACATCATGGCTATATGGCTTGGCATTCTCTTGATGTTGGTTCATTTTTTTGTATTATGGTGTTGGAGAGTAGAAAGAGGAGGGTTGATGAAGAGGATGAAGAAGTGGGTAGTGGTGGATTTGAAATCCTAGAGAGGAGCACCTTGGTGAGAAGGAGGAGTGTGGAGATGATGAGGGCACCAAAACCAAATCGGACCAAACCCCATTGTGGAAATATGTTTTTAGGCTTGAAGGAGGGAAAGGGGGTGGAACCACTAAATTTACTTGCCTCCATTGCAAAAAGACTTACATAGGTTCATACACCCGTGCCAGAAAGCATCTTTGTGGGAAAATGCCATGGGATTGAAATAAACAAATAGGAATCAAAACTTGTGAAAGTGTGTCACAATGACAAAATGCCAATTACATAAGGAAAGAGGAGGAAGCCCAATACAAATCTAAAAGATCAAAGGGTGACTTTGAACATGACACCACTAGCCCACATTCACATTGACTAAGAACTCCGTTAGCATCCTCTCATGGCAGTGGATATGGAGGCACAGGAATGGACATCCCTTTAAGGCGTAGAACCATATCAGATTTCCTTGACGAAGGGTGTAGGAATGATGTGGATTTAAAAATTTACCGGTTACTCTATGCATGTGGGATACCATTCAATGTTCTACATTCACCTTATTGGCATGAAATGGTTTTGTGCCATTAATGATGGCCCCAGAGGATACAAGAGCCCTAGGTATGACAAGGCTAGAACCGTGGGACTTGATCATGAAAAAGCAAAAATAACACATGCTTTGGGTAAAATGACAAGTTCTTGGAATGACCATGGGGTATCCATTGTATTTGATGGCTGGACAAATATAAAAGGAAAGCCATTGATAAGTGTTCTTGCTGTGTCTACTAGTGGTGCAATCTTCCTTTTAGCATATGATTACTCAAAAAAGTTCAAGATTGCCATCAACATTGCAAAACCATTACTTCAAACAATTGAAAGAATTCGGCCATACAATGTCATCCAAGTCATCACTGATAATGCTTCTAATTGTAAGGCAGCAGAAGCAATTATTGAGGATAGATACCCCAACATATTTTGGTTTGGGTGTTTGGTTCACCACAATGAACCTTTTGATGCATGATATTATTAAGAACAAACACCCTCAATACAAATGGATTAGTGATTTGTACAAGAGAGGCAAGGGAATAATAAAATTTACTACCAATCATAGCAATACCCATGGGCTTTTCCGCAGTCACTCAAGTTTGGAGCTATTGAAGATTGTGAAGACTAGATTTGCTAGGTATTACCTCACCTTCAGGCGCCTTTTGAAGGTAAGAGAGTCATTGGATAGCATGGTATCAAGTCAACATTGGCAGGTATTAAACATAGTATTAAAAACCGGAACTGGTCACCAGACCGGTGGACCTAATGAACCGGTAACCGAACCGTAACCGGTCTAACTGGTACTGGTTAGGTCTAATGAACTGGTTTTAAAAAAAATACATTAAATAATTATTTAAAAAAAAAAAACAATTTTTAAGATTTGCAACCATGATTCCAAGCCAATAGAGACAAAATATGCAAAGTTTGCTAATTTATATACCATGTAAAGGTGAATATATCAAAATGGCACCGAGTGCAATACATATCATCGAAAAATACATAAGCAATGAGGCTCCAAATCGCCCATAAAGTCCAAAAACAATGCTTCAAGCTATGAGGCCATTGGCCTAATACAAGACTACAAGTCTAGAGTCTAGACTCTATAGTGCAGTATGTACACATGAATCATGATAAATTAGTGTACACATGAATTCCACAGTCACTCAAGTTTGGAGCTATTGAAGATTGTGAAGACTAAATTTGCTAGGTATTACCTCACCTTCAGGTGCCTTTTGAAGGTAAGAGAGTCATTGGATAGCATGGTATCAAGTCAACATTGGTAGGTATTAAACATAGTATTAAAAACTGGAACCAGTGACTGGACCGATGGACCTAATGAACCGGTAACCGGACTGGAACCGGTCTAACCGGTACTCATTAGGTCTAAAGTAAACGAACTGGTTTTAAAAAAAATATATTAAATAATTATTTTTTAATAAAAAAACTATTTTAAAGATTTGCAGCCATGATTCCAAGCCAATAGAGACAAAATATGCAAAATTTGCTAATTTATATACCATGTAAAGGTGAATATATCAAAATGGCACCAAGTGCAATACATATCATTGAAAAATACATAAGCAATGAGGCTCCAAATCGCCCATAAAATCCAAAAACAATGCTACAAGTTGTGAGGCCATTGGCCTAATACAAGACTACAAGTCTAGAGTCTAGACTCTACAGTGCAGTATGTACACATGAATCATGATAAATTAGTGTACACATGAATCATGATACTTTATTTAGGGATTCTGCATATGGTGTGGAATAATGATTCATCCACCAATGGGAGCTTTTTCATGGAAGGCAAGTTGAAGGATTGAAGAATCAAAATCAAAGAAGGAAGTCTACACCAACAAAGGTTTTGGATCCTTTAAAAGGACCACAGAGATCCTTATCTACAAAGCAAGAAATTCTTTAAAAGTTGAAAATTATATGAAAGAAGGCAATAATGGATTCAGACCCCTCGTCACACAACACTGGATCACAGTATACAAAGCACGGATTTGATTAGCAGAAATTTCAGTCAAAGAAAACTTGATTAATACAACATCTTGCATATAAGACATCTTGTTGTTAAGACAGTCACAGTATTATAAAACCATCTCAAGTTCTCAATTGTATCATCAGTTCATTGTCATCTCAAGGTATTGCCATCAAAACTTCAAGAAGGGTTTCTCATTCGAAAAAGGAGCATCAACAATCTTCTTCAACCTCCATCAAAGTGACAAAGGTGAACCGACAGCATGTTAGCAGCTGACTGACCGGTTAAGGACAAAACCGGCCAGTTTATCCATAAACCGACCGGTTTTGTCCTTAACTGGCCAATCAGCACCGGTTTGACCGGAATTTATGACAATGAGGGGGTTCAACCGGGTTTTTTGATCGGTTTTGACCAGCCAGGGGTCTGACCGTTCGGTTTGACCGATTTCCGGTTTGACCCGGCCAGTTTTTAATACTATGGTATTAAAGGACAGGGCTCGAACCATAGTTGACAAGCAAGGTTTTGAAGAGGTGGAGAACACCACTCTTGATGGTCTATTTTGGTCACGTGTAAGGGAAGTTTTGCAATTCACCAAGCCCATTTATAACATGATTCATTTTGCGGATATAGATCAACCAGCGATTGGGGAGGTGTATGAGCAGATGGATAACATGTTGGAGCAAATAAAAGATATTTTTTAGGAAAAAGATCCCAACTCGTATGATATTATTCACAAATTTGTGTGCACAGTGGACTAAAGATAATTTTCCACTACATGCCTTGGCGTATATCCTTATGTCAAAATACTACTCTCCATCTTGTTTGGGAAAATTTGCACCAGGGTGGGGTTAGGGCCAAACCCCATACATATCCATAGTTACAAAATGGGTATATGACAACATTAGACAAACTGGTCACTGACAGGGAGGAGTGTGCTAATCTGCATCTTGAATTGGGCAGATACTTCACTAGCACTGTAGTGTTTGGTTCTTTGCATGCAATGGAAGATAGGGACAAATTTGATGCTATCACATGGTGGGACGTGTATGGCAGCGAGGGACTTTTGCCAAAATTGGCAAAAAAAGTCCTTTCACAAGTTGTAAATACTTATTCTGTAGAGAGGTGTTGGAGCACCTATAACTTCATACATAATGTGAGAAGACACAGACTCAATGAAAAGTGGGAGAAAGCTTGGTTTATGTGCACAACAACTTGAGGTTGTTGAGTCATTATTGTGATCGGGCTCGAGATGATACATCATATACAACTTGGGACAACCCAAAAGAAGATAATTTGGAGGATGGTGCTTTACGTCCAAAAGAATTGGAAACAAAACTTTTGAAAGATGAAGAAGCAACAACAACCGTACCACCCCCATCATCCAATAGCAGTGCTCGAGTTCCATAATCTTTGCTTTTGCTGTTGCCACCTCCATCTACATCTACATCCTCACGTGGAGGTCATGTGCCTTATGGTTCTAGTCGTCTGACTATGCGAGAGGAGCTCCCAATAGACGACCACGACCTTCTTAGAAATTAGACATTTCTCGTGGAAAAAGGCCCAAGCATTAGTAGTAGATAATGGATTTACTTGTCCTTTCTAGTTTCCAGTAGTTTTTATAATTGTTGACTCTTTCATATTTATTATGATATATTTTGTAAATATATGACAATTTAAATTTGAAGTTTGAAGTTGGCAATTATAACTCATTGGTAATAAATTATGAATATATTATATGATGCTTCGTGAAAGTTGAAAGTTGAAACATTACATTTCATGTTAGATATTCTTTGTTATCGTTTGGTTACTTGGTAATGGTAATGGTTACAAGTACAAGTTACAACTTTAGTGATCAATGATAATAAATGTTATATATTGAATTTTGAAAGCTTGAAACTTTAAAATTGATGAATCATGAGAATCTATATGTTGTATGTTACTAACTTGTGGATGTGGTTGATGAAGTTTATAACTTTTAGATGATTGATGTTATATGGTTCAATCCATGTTTTTATGCTTTTTATATCTAACATCATTCTACTTGCTTTTATTGACATATATGCATCGATATATATATATATATAAAGATTCGTTCCCGAACCAGGAGCTTTTGAAAATGTCGCTCCCCGCTCATGCTCCCGCTCCCGCTTCCTTTCCCGCTCCTGCTCCCACTCTCGCTCCCGCTCTCGCTCTCGAGTAACCTTGTCCTGTTGCCATAATGTGAGTCTTGTAGCCATGCGAGAGTAGTGTCATATGCGAGAGAGCTGTAGTGCCTCAGACATGCGAGAGGGAAGACTTGTGGAACTTCAGACCCATTCGAAAATATCAGAACAATCTATCCTCTCCAAATTACCTTTTGGAGGTCAACTCAATTGGGTATATATAGTTGTTTGAGGGTTTGAAAGGACACGTCTTTTTGCCAAGCTGACTTGAAGTGGATATAAAAAAAAGAAATTTGAATTTTATTAAACAATTTTCTTTGCTTTGATCAACTAGGAGGGAGGGCTAGGGGATTTCTCCCTAGCTGCCAAAATTAACACCACTGACACTCTGATTGTAAAACTGGAATGTGGCATGGAATCCTCTCATCAAATTGCACAATCTGTGACCAAGTTGACCTTTTGACCACTGGGATGACTTTGCATTGGAAACTGTGAACTGCCTTGGGAAATGTGAAAGTTGTCAGTATGAGACTGCCATGCATGAGTGCTGTATGAGGAATAATACACCTAAGCCAAGGCCACCTATATACTGTATAGACCATAACCATGCGGAAAGAGTCAAGACACAAGTGCATCTTGATGCAAGTTGGAATGGACAATACACTGTGTTGACCACACTTTGTCAACGACCCCATAGCAGTACACCCCCATTTT
Source organism: Pinus albicaulis (assembly GCA_034641835.2). Lineage (NCBI taxonomy): Eukaryota > Viridiplantae > Streptophyta > Pinopsida > Pinales > Pinaceae > Pinus > Pinus albicaulis. The sequence goes on along the minus strand of CM076580.1, from coordinate 665,936,714 downwards.
TTAAAATGGGATTCATCATGTTCGACGTGTTCGCGCCATTCAGATTCCATCGATAGCCAACAGTTTTATGAACGATGTAAACCCATTCTGCATGTTTATGATGTAAATGATCTAAGTAAGACCACCATGTATGTAACAACCTAGGTAAGCCTAGTATGTTGGTGACGATTTCTATCCTAAGAGGTTTTTTGTCTCACTGATTTGCTTGTGTTTTTCGACACAAGTGATCAGCAGAGTTTTCCCCTCCAGCTTCACCCTAAAGCTAGGGTGGATTTTGTCATCAAGATGCTAAGTGAGTCCTAGTGTTTTCTATCGAGTCTTTGTAAAAGTGGTTTGGGAATAATCCTAGCTAATTGGCTAGATTATTTTATTACAAGCTGCTTGATCTACTAGATCATGTTTTGAGTTGCAAAATTGGGTACCTATTTGAGGGTTTATACGAATGGGTATTCCCCCTTCATATGTCTAAATGTATTTATCTTATGTAAAAAGGGTTGGAAAAAATAATTAAATCCCCTTTCAGTCAATTAATTAAATTTTCTGGCCAAATTAATTAAAAAATCCTAAGCCAGAAATTTAATTAATTTTAAGTCTTAGGTGAGTTAAAATTTTTCAAAGGCAAAATTCGTTGGTCCTTAAAAAATAAATTTTTAAAGGTCCCAGGTCAAGGGAATATTGAGAATTTCAAGAAATTTTGGACCCTTGGGCCTAGGTGGTTAAGTCAAAGTCAAAATTTTGAGGTAATTAACTCAAAAAGATTATTTTTGAGTTAATTAAAAATAAATTAAATGATAAATTCGAATTTCCTCAAAATTATAATTTCGACGGTCCAGATTAAAAGATGATCAAATCTTTTCGACGGTTGAGATTACTTTGACATGGATCAACTGAATTAGCTGTTGGAGATTTTATCTTATAAATTAGAGGTTTTTGTCAGTCTTTGAAATCATCCGATTTTTGGATTGTGCACTTGTTCTCAGAAGCTCTTGTAATTTTTTGATCAATAAAGCATAAAGACTTTGGGGTTATAAACTTTGGTGTTCTTTTTCCAGATCTATGTGGTGATATTGTCTCTAAACTCTGCTACTTCTATTGGCTTTTGATGGTTAATGGCCTCTATGGATTAATCTGCATACAGGTATATTGTGCAGTTTTCTGGGTTTCTAAAATAGCATTTTGATTTAACGGAAAGATTAATTATCAATTTTTCTGAAAGGTTTCATGTTTATTTTTTAATCTCTATCAATCTTAAATTTGGATCTAAGTGTGCAGAGATCGTTTTTTAAGGTTTGAGCGTTTGGGGAAGTCTTCAGTTAGACCAACCGACTCTCAGATTTCATAAATCTGAAAAAGCCCATTTTTTCCTAATTTCTAAGGTTATCTTATGGAATATTTTTTGCAGGGTCTTTCTAGAGCTTGTGCCTAAATAAAAAAATTTATCTTAATTTTTTTTTTTTTTTAATTTAAAGTTAGATCTGGCTAGTAAGAGCCTTAGATCTTCAGATTTGGTAGTGAAGTCAGACTTATACTCAGATCTGATAGATCTGCAACTCTTGTGCATAGATCTGTAAATATATTGTATAGATCTGTAATTTACATGTGTAGATCTGAAGTTTTGTAACATAATTTTGAATTCTAACATTTGGGTTTTTAGGATTTTTGCTATTTTTGTACATATTGGGTATTGGTTGTTTTTTTTTTTTTTTTTTTTTCACTTGTGCAGGATTAGATCTGAAAAATCAGTTAAATAAATCTTCTGATCTAAAAAATCAGCCATGGAAATCTTCAGATCTGAGTCAGAGCTAAACCCTGGAGGGCAAGATCTGGGCTCAATATTTGTTTGCAAGAATAGATTTGAAATCAACCAAGGAAAACTTCAAATCTGAGCCAGATCTAGACCCTGGAGGACTTATAGGCTTTTGAGGCTATTTTTACAGGATTTTGGTTTCCAAATTTTTAATTTTCAAGCGGCAACATTATTCCAAAATTTCAAGAATTTTCAATGGTGGGATCTTCAAAGCCTTGGGCTAAGGGTTTGATCTCTAAACCCTTATTTTCTGCAGATTTTATTACAGCAAGCAAATCACAAATAATTAGGCCCTAAAAACACATTTTATATGGTCAAAATTGTTTAGAATTGCAAAATCTTCATTTTCAGAATTTTTGACCATTTGGGCATTTTTAAATTTGCCTAGATTTGATTTTGAAGCTCACTGGAAATTCTGCATAACTGTGTAAAATCAGATCTGAACATTTTTTATGCATATTCTAAATAAGGTCTAAAAAATTTGAATTTTCAGTTTTTTGGCAAAACTTACTATTTTAGACATTGTGGGGATCATTTTTAATATTTTCAGTTTGCTGATCTATTATCATTTTATTATTGTTATAAACTTATCAGTTCTGAAAATTACTAAATCAAACTCTCTTAAAGCCTTAAAATTGAAATTTTCAAGTTTTAGTATATTTTTGCTATTTCTGGAAGTATTTGGCAGCGATTTTGGGCAGTTTTATCTTGCTGATCTGTCACTGTGTCATTGTTGGAATAAAAATATCAGATCTGAAATTTCACTTAATCGAGCCCTAAAAATTGATTTTTCTTTAAGTTCATCAATTTTTACTATTTTTAGTCATTTTGGGCATTGGTGCCGACATCGTTTGTTTGCTGATCTATGGTTTAAATTACTGCTGCAATTTATATTTCAGATCTGAAATCTTGCTAAAGAATATATTCTAAGTTTGACTATAGGTTTCTGAATTGGAATTATTTGGAATATCATAAATTCGGAAATATTGGAAATATCTGGTATTTAACTTTGATGGGTCTCTCATGATAACATTTTTTGTTTCAAATTTAAATTGATGGTGCTTAGATGTGGTTGGTGATCATTGAGTTGTCTTTAAATTGTGATTTTAAATTACTTGAAATCGTTAGTTAATTGTTTAAATCAACTTTGGGAATTTTTCAACTGATGATAAATTGCGTAACTTCATCGAACATTGTTAATGCGTAATTGTGAGGGTGTTTTATTGAATATTATTTTAGGTGATTGATTTTTCACAGCAGCAGTTACGATTGATTTTTCACAGTAGCAGCTACATATCAATTACTTGATCTTAAATTTATAACGGGATATTTTGACTCCACAAGGCACTGGTTTTAAAGCTTCAAATCTAATTGAATCTGTAAAATCTCGTGAATCTTAACAAGTATTTGATTATCTAGCTGTGTCTCCTGAATTGGTTGGTCTCCAACCAGTTCTCCTCTTTCATTTTCATTAGGGTCTACCTCCCTTAGCTTGCAAGGAGACAACTTAGATAGAGAGATTGGGGATCAGGGTGACAGCCCCCGATCTGAGCCGTTGTCGTGGTGCCTAGACATTTTGTGCGACAACATTTTTTGGCGCCGTTGCCGGGGATAGAGTTTTTTTGTCCTTGGTATTAGCGACATTTTCCAATCTTCTAATCTTTTTTCGCCATTCATTAGCCTGTCACAAGGGATCACATTTTCTGGCGTCATTTCATCTATTCATCTCTTCATCTTTTCATCATCTTATCTTTTGTCATCTCACTAATCATTTCATCATTTACACCTTTAGCACCTGGACATTTCGGTTGGCTTCTTGTTTGGGTGGTGACTCCACTTATTCATCTATTTACTCCCAGACAAGAATTCCCCTTGATATCCATCTGTTACTCGATTATTTCTTCTATTTTAGAATTAGTTTCATGTTCAAGTAGCAACTCCAATCCTTTCATTTTTTACAAGAGTTCTTGCTAAAAAGTTTGCTTCTTGAGGACCTTTTGACTATTCTTGAACACGGATCTCTTTCTCTAACATCCACTTAAACTTTAAGCAATTCATCATGGATGACATCTTTCATGACATGCTAGAAGAGGCCATTCCTAAATTGCCTTTTTTCTCAGGTGGTAATCCAGCCATTGCTTTAGAGCATCTATCGATAGTCACTTTTATTATAAATAAATATTGTCGTCCTTCACAATATAATCATGAAGATGTCAAGATACGTATCTTTGCCTATTCCTTAAAAGGTGATGCTATCGATTGGTTTCGAAATTGTCCTGAGGAAGATCGGTCACACTCCAGGTTCATCAGATGTTTTGTACAAGCATTTTCAAGATAAGGACAAGAAATCTATAGTGGTCTCATTACTGAAATCACAACCCACTAAGAAGAAGAGAAAAAAGCAGAAAAGAAGAAGTAAGCGGTTTGATTCGTCTGATGGCCGAGAGCAGCTTGACATTCGGATAAGACAGAGTCCTACCATATGCAAGATTGGACATGGCACATTTGAAAAACAACCTACAGACTTGCGTGAAAGAAGGCAAATGCTCAACATGCACTATATTGAGCACATCTGATGCCACAGGGCATCCTTTATTCTGTATTCTCACATTCCTCCGGTGAAGCAACGTGTCCCCAAGTAGAGCCAGATGTTGACCACACTTTGTCAACGACCCCATAGCAGTACACCCCCATTTTTTAAAATGGGATTCATCATGTTCGACGTGGTCGCGCCATTTAGATTCCATCGACAACCGACAATTTTATGAACGATGTAAACCCATTCTGCATGTTTATGATGTAAATAATCTAAGTAAGACCACCATGTATGTAACGACCTAGGTAAGCCGAGTATGTTGGTGATGATTTCTATCCTAGGAGGTTTTTTGTCTCACTGATTTGCTTGTGTTTTTCGACACAAGTGATCGGCAGAGTTTTCCCCTCCAGCTTCACCCCAAAGCTAAGATGGATTTTGTCATCAAGATGCTAAGTGAGTCCTAGTGTTTTCTATCGAATCGTTGTAAAAGTAGTTTGGGAATAATCCTAGCTAATTGGCTAAATTATTTTATTACAAGCTACTTGGTCTACTAGATCATGTTTTGAATCGTAGAATTGGGTAGCTTTTTGAGGGTCTATACGAATGGGTATTCCCCCTCCATGTGTCTAAATGTATTTATCTTATGTAAATAGGGTTGAAAAAAATAATTAAATCTCCTCTCAGTCAATTAATTAAATTTTCTGGCCAAATTAATTAAAAATCCTAAGCCAAAAATGTAATTAATTTTAGGTCCCAGGTGAGTTAAAATTCTTCAAAGGCAAAATTCGTTGGTCCTTAAAAAATGAATTTTTAAAGGTCCCAGGCCAAGGGAATATTGAGAATTTCAAGGAATTTTGGACCCTTGGGCCTAGGTGGTTAAGTCAAAGTCAAAATTTTGAGGTAATTAACTCAAAAATAGTATTTTTGAGTTAATTAAAATGAAATTAAATGATAAATTCGTTTTTCCTCAAATTTATAATTTCGACGGTCCAGATTAAAAGATTATCAAATCTTTTTGACGATCGAGATTAGTTTGACATGCATCAACCGAACTAGTCGTTGGAGATTTTATCTTATAAATTAGAGCTCTTTGTCAGTCTTTGAAATCATCCGATGTTTGGATCGTGCACTTGTTCTCAGAGCTTTTTGTAATTTTTTGATCAATAAAGGATGAAGACTTTGGGGTTACAAACTTTGGTGTTCCTTTTCCAGATCTATGTGGTGATATTGTCTCTAAACTCTGCTACTTCTATTGGCTTTTGATGGTGGATGGTCTCTATGGATTAATCTGCATACAGGGATCTTGTGCAGTTTTCTGGGTTTCTAAAATAACATTTTGATTTAACGGAAATATTAGTTATCTATTTTTCTGAAATGTCTCATGTTTATTTTTTAATCTCTATCAATCTTAAATTTGGATCTAAGTGTGTAGAGATCGTTTTTTAAGGTTTGAGCGTTTGGGGAAGTCTTCAGTTAGACCAGCCGACTCTCAGATTTCATAAATCTGAAAAAACCCATTGTTTCCTAATTTCTAAGGTTATCTTACGGAATATTTTTTGCAGGGTCTTTCTAGAGCTTGTGCCTAAATAAAAACAAGGGACCGACCATGGTCTAATCTAAACAACAAGATATAGACTCAATGACAAGATACAAGGCATAGGATACCTAATATAGGGCCTCACATGGTTTTAACATTGTTTTTGACTTGTGACACTGGGTTTACAATGGTGGTGATATGATTCGGAAGGACCTTCGCACTTGAAAAGAGCTTGGCATCATGATGATTTGAAGTTGGTGACGAGTAATTAAGTGGATGAAATGAAGCTTATGCATTTTATTAAAACCCATGCATTATTGATATAAATTAATAATTGTGAGAGAAATTTGTCTCACATTATTCATTAATGCAATTAGGGAAATTTGTTTTATGTGAGAAGCCACCTCACACCAATTCTCTATTTTTGCTCAAATATAGGTTGAGAGAATCAAGGGGCATGGTTGGAAAGTCTTTAGGTGGTTTTGAGACTTTTCCATTATTGAACCTGAGATTGTTGGTGGTCTTACTTTCATGGACTTTGTTTTTCCTTCCTTGTAGTTAAGCCCTACAATTGTGGGTCTTGTAATTAATACTCTTTGCTGGAGAGTGGGTGAGGAAAACTATATATATTCCTTATGTAAGCCACGAGAAGGGGGAGAAGACAGGAGAGAATACTTAGCCATTGATAACCATAGTGCTTGGCTAATGCTCAACTAGAGAGCTTGAATGTAAGAAGCTTACTTTGACGAAGGAATATAGAGGATCTGCATTCCAATTGAAGCAGATTTAGAGATGTAGTCCCAGAGAGATGGAGGGGTGAACACCATTACCAATTGATTGTTTCTCTCTCTTATGTGTTTTGTGCTTCTTGATTATGTTGTAAGGTTCCCTAACATACATAAATTTTATTTCAGGCAAATATTAATCTAAGTACAGAAATTGCATTTTATAAAACTCGTATAAGACTCATCAAAATGCAAAAAAGAATTAAAATATGGTAAATTTTAAGCAAAAAAAAGAAACTAATGATAATTCCAGTCCTTATACGTTATAAAAACCACAATATATGCAATAATTCATAACATCATCTCATATCTATAAAAGTACAACATAGCATATTCGATTTTTGTAAGCAAAACATTTAGATACTGAATAAGAAAAGGAATCATGATTCCATAATTAAAATAAAAAATGTCAGCAAGTTCAAAATTCAAATACATATGTCATAAATGATAAATGATTGTCTCATAACAATCTTGAGTCTCATCACTCATGGACAACCACGCCTATAATAAGCCCTCGTGGAGCTCATGGTAGCATCGAAAGGCTGAAGCAACTGTGAGGCAGGTGTATTGGGAGTCTCCATTTGAGATGGCAAACTAGAGAGATCCTCAGTCTCTTCATCAAGCCAACTCAAATCAGGGGGCTCCTCCTCCACAACCCAATTAGACTCTAAATCAATAGTATCCAATAAAATTGGATCTGTATCCTTTGGTTGCACTTGTTTTGTGAGCATTCGAAGGTTGTAATAGATGAAAACCAACTTCTCCAACCTCTCATGCTCCAACTTGTTTCTCTTTTTGCTGTGGATGTGCTCAAACACTGACCAATTGCGCTCACAAGAAGAAGCACTATAGGGTTGACTCAGAACTCTGATGGCGAATTCTTGTAATTGCGGTGCCTCAGAGCCACAATCTATCCACCAATGAGCTGTAAAAAAATAACAACAAAGATTATCAATTTGCAATGCCAAACATATAAAAGAGAACTAGTAAAATTACAAGCTAAGTTCTAACAATTTGCACTTACAAGGCATTTTCTTGTCCTTGAGACGTTGGCTTGAGCTGAATCCAAGCATGCCAAATGCTTCCTTGTACATATCTCGTTGTAGGTTGATTTTGTCTTGAATATCTACATCCGGGAACATCTTCTCAATGCATATCATGACACCTCTCATCACCTCGGGATCTCTTTGAATGTTAGACCCCTCATTATAGAATAAGCTCGGATTGAGATACGCTCCTGCTGCATGCAATGGTGAATGTAGTTGTCTGTCCCACCCGGAATCAATAATTTGCCATATAGGGAGATATTTAGATTCATCTCCCTTATAGAAAGTCTTGATGGCCTCTTTGGCCCTATCCATGCCCTCATAAATATATCCCATTGGAGGTTTCTCTCCATCCATCAATCTCAAGACTTTCACAAGGGGCTTAGTGAAGCTGACAATCTCAGTGACTTTGTCCCACAAACTATCACCAAAGACAGATGCTTTCACAGACAATGCTTCTGGTTTTGTGCTATCTTTCCAAAATACCCATTGTTGATTACAAAACATTCTCGCAAAGCTTGGTACTCATACAAAAGGCTTTGGAGGGAAAGAAAGTTTGTAGCAAACTGTGTGACAGCTGGGCGACTAAGCTCACCCTGTGTGAATTCCCTCATAAGGTTCAACACCCAAGCATGATTATAAATATACTTGGTAATTTGCTTGCATTCTTGCACAACATCCTGCACCCACTCCAACTTCCCAATATCCTCTAGTATCAAGTCTATGCAATGGGCAGCACATGGAGTCCAAAAAATTGTGGGATATTTGGCACAAAGCAACCTTCCAGCTGCTACATAATTTGTTGCATTGCCCGTGATTACTTGGACAACATTTGCAACCCCAACTTCCTCCACCACATCAGCCAACAATGTAAAAATCAAATGTGCATCTTTTACATTTGCAGATGCATCAATGGATTTTAGGAACATGGTTCCTTTAGGGCAAGCTACAACAAAATTTATTATTGTTCTACCCTTCTGATCTGTCCACCCATCAGACATAATTGTACAACCTGTAATTTTCCATGAGCTTTTAATGCTCTCCAATTGTTCCTTGACACACTCCAACTCCTCATCTAGCTCTTCCCCCCTAAGTGCATTATAAGATGGGGCTTTGTATCCAGGGCCAGCACTTGCAATGGCATCCACCATGGGCTGATAAAAATATGACTTTGCATAGTTGAATGAAAGACTGTTATGGTACCAAAACCTCCTCACTACCATATCTGCCTCCTTCCTCTTCTTTTCATTAAAACTATCCAAGGTTGGTTGAGATCCTGGAGTTGTACGAGGAGTGAAGAAAGAAGAGGTTATACTCCTGTTTGCTGCAACACTTGAAGAGGAGTTACCAATACCCGGACTTTCAATTTGTGTTTCACTCTGAGATGAAGATCTACCTATCCCAACAATCTCATCCTTCTTTCTTGCCCTCTTAGAAGTTTCTTCTTTAATGGCTTCCAAAGCAGTTGCCATTTCAGTAGTGACTTCATCAGGGCAATTTTGACAACATCCCACACCATTCCCAGGAATTCTAGCTAGGTGTTATTTTAGCCTGTTTATTCCTGCATGCATTGTGGCATTGCAATAATTGCACTTCACATGGTGGTCATTACTGGCAATGAGTCGTTGACCATGTACCCATGCCGGATCACGAGACTTTCTATACCCCTTTGGTGGCATGGTGACAAAATCTGGAAGAAAAAAATTAAATTTTTAAAATCTAATTCATATTTTTTAATTTTTTTTTTGGTTTTTTGGTTATTAATTTTTTTTTTAATTTACAATTTTTTTTGGCCCTGTGGCTGAGTTTCTCAGCCACACAACAACCCTGTGTGGCTGAGAAATTCAGCCACAGGGCTTGCGTGCTGAGGAGGAAACCCGCAGGCCCTTGTGGCTGAGTTTCTCAGCCACATAGGACCGTTGTGTGGCTGAGAAACTCAACTACAAGGCCAAAAAAATTTGCAAATTGCAAGTGAACAAAAAAAGAAAAATTGAATTGATTAGATAAAATTTAAAAAAAATTACATGCAAGCAGCTAGTTGCAAAGCAATGAAACAAAGATCATGAAGCCTACTTGGACAGTGTGCTGAAACTCTGCCTGTGCTGTGACTCTGCCTATGCTGAAACTCCGCCTGTGCTGTGACTCTGCATGTGCTGAAACTCCGCCTGTGCTGTGACTCTGCCTGTGCTGAAACTCCACCTGTGCTGTGATTCTGCCGGTGCTGAAACTCTGCCTGTGTTGTGACTTTGCCTTGCTATTACTATGTGCTGCTACTCCGCCAATGCTCACTTCGCTAGTGCTACTACTCCGAAAGGGAGAGAGGTGCTTATAAAACATTTCCTTCCCTCCAAATTCCCTTTTCCTCCACCTCATTTCCAAACAAAATAGAAAAATAAAAAAAATTGAGAAAAATCCAAAAGAAATGCTTTTTGTTGTGGGATGGGTCTTATAGGGGTCCGATACGGGTGCTATGAGAAACTCGTGGGTCTTATGCGAGTAGGCGGGTTTAATGCGAGTTTGCGCGGGTAAGGGTAGAGAGCACGGGTTCTAAAGGGGTTTGAAGCTTCCCCGCAACCTAGTCTCTAACTCTTTAAAATTTTATCTTCTACCTTATTTCTCTAGCGATTTAACAGTTAACTTTAAGTGTGCAAAAATCTCTCGGATTTAGAATTGGGCGTTTGGGGAACTCCTCGGCTGGACCAGCTGACTCCCAAGGAAATAAGATCTGAAGAGCTCTCCATATCTAATTCCCCAAGCTTATCTTAAGTTCTCTTCTTGCAGGGTTTTTCTAGAGCTTGTGCCTAAATAAAAAATTTATCTTAACTTTTATTGAATTTAAAGTTAGATCGGCTAGTAAGAGCCTTAGATCTTCAGATCTGGGAGCGAAGTTAGACTTATGCTCCTCAGATCTGACAGATTTGCAACTCTTGTGCATAGATCTATAACTTATTTGTATAGATATGTAATTTATATGTGTAGATCTGAAGTTTTGTAACATAATTTTGAATTCTAACATTTGGGTTTTAAGGATTTTCTCTATTTTTGTACATATTGGGTATTGGGTTTTTCTCTTTTCACTTTTGCAGGATTAGATCTGAAAAATCAGCCAAGGAAATCTTCAGATCTAAGCCAGATATAAACCCTAGAGAGCAAGATCCGAGCTCAATATTTGTTTGCAGGAATAGATCTGAAAAATCAGCCAAGGAAAACTTCAAATCTGAGCTAGAACTAGACCTTGGAAGGCAAGATCTGAGCTCAATATTTGTTTGCTAGAATAGATCTGGAAAATCAACCAAGGAAATCTTCAGATCTGAGCCAGATATAAACCCTTGAGAACGTATAGGCTTTTGAGGCTATTTTTGCAATATTTTGGTCTCGAAAATTATAATTTTCAAGCGGCAGCATTATCCCAAAATTTCAACAATTTTCAACAGTGGGATCTTCAAAACCTTGGGCTAAGAGTTTGATATCTAAAATCTTATTTTTTGCAAATTTTATTACAACAAGCAAATCACAAATAACTAGGCCCTAAAAACACATTTTATATGGTCAAAGTATAAAATTGCAAAATCTTCATTTTCAAAGTTTTTTGCCACTTGGGCATCTTTAATTTTGCCTGGATCTGACTTTAAATCTTGCTGGAAATTACTGCATAACTGTAAAAATCAAATCTCAACATTTCTAATGCATATCCTAAATAAAGTCCAAAAAATTTGAATTTTCAGCTTTTCGGCAAAACTTACTATTTTTAGACATAGTGGGATCATTTTCAGTATTTTCAGTTTGTTGATCTGTTATCAATTTACTGTTGTTATAAACTTATCAGTTCTAAAAATTACTAAAAGTATAAAATTGCAAAATCTTCATTTTCAAAGTTTTTTGCCACTTGGGCATCTTTAATTTTGCCTAGATCTGACTTTAAAGCTTGCTGGAAATTACTGCATAACTGTAAAAAATCAAATCTCAACATTTTTGATGCATATCCTAAATAAAGTCCAAAAATTTTGAATTTTCATCTTTTCGGCAAAACTTACTATTTTTAGACATAGTGGGGATCATTTTCAGTTTGTTGATCTGTTATCAATTTACTGTTGTTATAAACTTATCAGTTCTAAAAATTACTGAATCAAACTCTCTTAAACCCTTAAAATTGAAATTTTCAAGATTTAATATACTTTTTGCTATTTCTGGAAGTATTTGGCAGCGATTTTTGGCAATTTTATCTTGCTGATATGTCACTGTTTCGCTGCTGAAATAAAAATATCAGATATGAAATTTCTCTTAATCAAGCCCTAAAAATTGATTTTTCTTCAAATTCAATAATTTTTACTATTTTAGTCATTTTGGGCATTGGTGTCAGTATTGTTTGTTTGCTGATCTATGGTTAAATTACTGTTGCAATTAATATTTCAGATCTAAAATCTTACTGAAAAATATATCTTAAGTTTGACTATAGGAGAAAATTTAATTTTTGGATTTGCGTTATTTTAAGAATATCATTCAATCCATAAATTGTTTGACGAAGTGTTTATTTAGCATTAAAATTTCATGGTGTTTATTGATGATTAACTATTGAGATTTAAATGCTAATTATTTTCTTATGCTTCAGTTGGGTTTGATGATGTTGAAATTTGGTACCGGAGGACAGGTGGTTCCCTAAGGCTTTGATCTTTGGCCTAGGGAAAAGTGCCCAAAAGAATTTAATTTTTCTCCTAAAGTAACTTTATAATTTTTTATAAAGTTAAATCTAATTTAAAAGTGACTTAAGTGATAAAGTTACTAAAGTGACTTTATAAAGTTATAAAGTCAAGTCTAATTTTAAAGTGACTTTAATAAAGTCAATATAAAATTAGAAAGGAAAAAGTGACTTTGGAAATAAAAGACAAAGTGGGTCTTTATTAAAGTGGGGTGAATTAAAAAATAGAAAGTGAGATTTAAATGAGCATTTAATCTCAGTCCTAGATCTCAATCTATCTCAATCTGTACAGC